>PVJH01006900.1:0-97485 GCA_004026705.1 Nesogale talazaci
AAAAAAAAGAAAAATGTAAGAGAGACAGAATCACAGCCTTCATGAGTGTATACACCTAGATGGAGAATATGTGGAGAAAATAAGTTCATTTTTTTGATATTTTGTTTAATAAAATATCTATGATATTGTCAATATTTTAATTTTATTTGGATCCAAAGTCAATACTCATGGAGGCAGCAATCAAGAAATAAAAGAGCATATCTGTGTTAGTCAAGGTTCTCCAGAGAAAGAAAAACAGGGCACTTATGATTATGTGTACATATGGATAGGTTCATATGTACAGTGGGAAGGAATATAACAACCAATTAGTCCACACAGCAGTACAGAAACCACAGTGCTACTTAAAGGTGAAGATGATAAAACTGTGTCTCGTGTTATCTGGAGACACATTTTATCAGGAGAAACAAGTCCTTAGAAAAGTACAGCCTGGAGTAAAGTGGTGGGTCAGCAAAGGAAAAAAAGAGGAAGAACGTCAATAAGAGGGACTCAGAGAGTGGCTGCAATGATATGCTCAAATATAA
This sequence comes from Nesogale talazaci, assembly GCA_004026705.1. NCBI lineage: Eukaryota > Metazoa > Chordata > Mammalia > Afrosoricida > Tenrecidae > Nesogale > Nesogale talazaci. The sequence goes on from PVJH01006900.1 coordinate 522, forward strand.
CAACTGCGAAGACGGTGTGGGATTAGACAGTTCTGTTTTTTGTGACATCACTGGACGTTGAAAGTGACCCAATAGCATGAAATGGCAGCCAATGATTTGATGTCAATATTTATTACTTACCTTCCTATGGATGAGTGTGTATACACAAGCTCAATCCATATACGCACCAGCAGAGAGCATACTACAACTCTTTGATAGAACTCAAGTTTCCAACATAAAATATTTCATGCTTGAAAACATTATACTGAGTTAAATAAATCAGTTACAAAAAGATACATAGAACAATCACTATATTACCAGACTCGTATGAAATATGAAGAATAAGAATATATAGAAAAACCAAAATTTATTGGTAGCTATCAGGGGCTAGCACTCAGGAAGGGAAAGTGAATACTCATTGCACAGAGGACCTGAAGTTTCCATTTAAGGGTGATAGAATATTTGGAAATGGATAGCGATGGTGGTTGAACAATGTAAACACAATTCATGCCACAGAAATAATCATGCAAAAATGTTGAAATAGCCAGTATTTTATTACATACAAATTTACCACAAAAAATTTCACATCAAAATAAAGCAGTATAAATTTAGTCTTAATGTCATTACTAAATAGGTCTAGTCAATGAAAACAGGGATGGAGTGTAGGGAAAGTGTAAGGGAGAAATTAGGGAAGAGAATTTCACATCACTGTCTGCTTTCAATATGAACTTTAGTCTCTCCCAATGTAAAGCCACTACCCTCAAAGTGGATGGTTTAAACCCACCAGCCACTCCAAGTGAGAAGGACAAAACTATCTGCTGCCTTTATGATGAACTGTCTCAGAAATCTTATACAGGGTAGCTATTAGATGGAACTAACTTGATGGCCATATTTGTTAATTTGCTCTTATTTGGGAAGGGGAGTATTCATGCTTTACATAAAATGAAATATAAGTTGTGATGGTAAGCATTGGTTCAAAATCAAATAACCTCCAGTTCTCCACCTCTCTACCAAATCACTGCCATCAAATAGATTCCAACCCATAGTGACAACACAGGGTAGGGTAGAACTGCTAATGGGGGGTTCCAAGACAATAACTCTTGACAAGTGTAGAGAGTCTCATCTTTCTCCCACCGAGTGGCTAGTGGTTTCAAACTGCTGATCTTGCAGTTTACACCCCAACACTTAACCACTACATCACTAGGGCTCACCACCAGATCTCCCTTTACCTCTTTATAATCTCTATTAACTTGTTAACTGAACTCTTTGAGAGAATATTATCTATTTTTAGTGTTTTATTAGGAGCTTTTAACAAGTGAACAGCATCCTACCTCCCCGCAAAAAATGTGCTGCAAATTCTAACCCTTATATTTATGAATGTAATCCTTTTGGGGAACAGGGTTTTCTTTGTTATGTTTACCAGATCATATCAGTGTAGGATATTTTAAGATGATTCTTCTTGAGATGTGAAGGAAAAGAATAGCATTAAAAGAAAGGAAGCACAGATCAAAGACTGATGTCACATGATATGAACATCTTCAAAACCCACACCCATCCAGTTGATTCAAATGAATCAGTATTCTATATAGGGTGTTGAGTGTCCAAGCCTTTAACCATTAGGGAGCAAACAATCTCATCTTCCTCCTGCAAAGCAGCTAGGGGGTTTGAACTGACAATTTTGCTTTTAACAGTCCAATGTTTACTCAATGGTAGCACCAGAGCTCCTTTGAAAATTGCTAAGTAGCCCAGAAACAGTAACAGAGAAAAGAATAGGATCTCCCCTCAGAAGAGACAGAGAAAGAAAGCCCTCTCCTATAGCTGGCACCCAGCATTAGGATTTCTAGCTTTCTGAACTACAGAAATCTGTTTATTAAAGCCACACCTTTCTAGTATTCATTTTACGGTAGCATTCAATAATTAAGTCAAGGGTCCAGACAGGAATGCATTGCTATCAGGAGAAAATGTTATTTTAGATCTATTGTGCATAGTTTCAGCAACTGCCCCATACCAAAATCTCTTAAGGACTAGAAATAGCAACTTTTGAGAGACTTCACTGTTCCTTGTTTGTTTCCTTTAACCACGTCCATACTATTGTAATATAAATGCACTACAATATCCTCTATTGAGTGTACTCCATGCTTCCTACTGGGAGTTTGAAGGAAAGGTTCAGGAAGTATTATTTCTGTGGAGCTAGAACAAAGAGAATCAGGTCATGATAATCTCGGTAAAGGCAGGTGGAATGGCTCTGTACATTTCTCACCATTTCCTTTCTTCTCTTTAGCAATTCCATCACACTCAGCTGTCACAGATTAAACCGTTAAATGGCTTTGAGAAATGCAGCCCCAATCACTTAGTCCATTTAAGTAGTAGGTCCCTTGTCATTTTAGAGAAAGACCAAATAACTCCTTTTGCAAAGACTTAGGTTAAATGTTCCTGCAAAATGAAAACCCACCTCAATCTGAAAATAGCTCTTTACAAAACCAAATGCTGGTGTGGGCTGTAGCTTATCACTGTGGTTACTGCCCTTATCAACGGACAGGGAGTAAATTCCAACTCATGGTGATCCCATGCGAGTCCCAGTCGAACTGCACTCCATAGCAGTTGATTTCTTGGAAGTAGAACAGCAGCCTCTTCTTCTGAGGAGCTTCTAGGTGAACTTAAACTTCCAACTATTCTGTTAGTGGCAGAGAATCTATTCGCAGCACTTAGGGAGGCTACATGTTCCTCTTCCTCCCCCTCCTCCTCATCATCATCTTTATCAACATGTTGCCATCGAGTTGATTCCAACTCGTGGAAACGTCACATGTTACAGAATCAAACTCTTCTAGTGGGTTTTCTTGGTTGTCGTCTCTACAGAAGCAGACCACCAGGCCTTTCTTCCATGGTGCTAGTGGGTGGTTTTGAACTACTACACTTTAAATTAGCAGCTGATTCCAAACAGCTCTCACCACTCAAGCTCTTCATCTATTATTAGGAAACAATTAAGTAACCAATTACACAATTACTAAAGCACTGACATTTCCTCTGCCCCTATCTAAATATATGAATTTAGCATGAACTTTTTTACAAAGAAATATGGGCTTTTTTTTCATCATTCTCTTGTCTTTCAGATACAGATTTGTTACAACATCTATTTTGGTCACAAATTTGCAACTTGAATTTTAAATATCTGTTTATTGTATGATCTTATTACTGTACCCTAGCAACACTATTCCAGGCATACTGATGTTCTTTAATTACATTCACACCTGCCTTGTGCTTGTTTATAAAGTCTTTCACAAAAGTTATATGCAACCATCACTCTTAACTGGCATATTCAAACCAAGAAATTACATGATTCACAATATTTTAGAACTTTTTCTCACCTCCAAGAAATTAAGTCAGGTCTTCATTTTGCAAACTAATTGTCCTTATCACTTAATGCTATAAAAAGAGCAAGAATGTGAACGTCAAGTTGGCATTTTGGCATTTTCTCCCTGAAAAGAAATACAACAGAGGAGAAGTTGTGTAAGTCTAGCTGACAATCCCACTCATCTGGTTCCCAAGAAAGCACTAAATTTGTACCTTTCCTTTCAGCCCTCTACTTCTATTTCTCTAGGCTTTTACTGCCTTTGAAAGACAATTTCAGTGGGCAGACCCTTCCAGTTCTCACAAACATAGTTGAAGTACATGGAACTCGATTTTTCAACGTTTACCTTTCCTCCAATATCTTCACACAGAAAAGAAATGCAACAAACCTAACAAGTTTCAGCGATGCAAAGCACCACATATTCTGGGATGAAAATTTCATTTTAAAAGATCATCACCGGAGAAGGGCTGTGTTTAACTAAAAAGAATGAATTGCTAATTGTAGTATTATAAGCATCTACAAGAGAGATTACTGCAGTCAGGGTTTTCCTACTATTCTTTAAAAACCAAATAATTGTAGGTGATGCTAACTTGGCTTATTGACTAGTGAACTGTATTTGAGTTGGGGATAAAAGGCATCACAATGAGCTATCTTATCATTTCCCAATGCTCCTTAAAGGTATTTTTTTAATAGAAAAGTATTTTGCTTTATTTTTCTCCCCGTTTTCACCCTCATCTGTCAATTTATGGTACCGCGCCAGTTTGCATGTTGCTGTGATGTTAGCAGATGCACCACCAGCATTTCAGAGACCAGCAGTATTGTCCATGGTGGACATGTTTTGAGGTAGCTTTCAGAATAGAAAAAAGGACCTGGTCATGTACTTGTGAAAAAAAAAAGGTTAGTGAAGACTTTGTAAATAGCAGCAAACCAACATGTGATATAGTGCTTAAAGGTGGATGTAAGGTTTTCAAAACCAAGTAAAGAACAGATGAAAGAAAATGGTGAGAAGTGTACAGAGCCATTCCACCTGCCTTTATTGCCCCACTTTAATGACATGAATACATGACATAAATAATGACATGGCACAAAGATCATGTCCTTTGCTGGGGACTGGTCCCTCCTGATAACATGTGCAAAGTCCATGAGATAAAATCTCCCCATCCTCACTTCTAAGGAGCAAATTCTGCTTGTGCTCTTTCAAGACAGATTTATTTGTTTGGTAGTCTAAGGTTCTCTCAGTGTTCTTCACCAGCAACCTCATCGAAATACATCAGCTCTTATTTGGTGTTCTTTATTCATGCTCCACTTTCACATGCATATAAGGAATTAAAAATACCATAGCTTAGTTCTCAAAGATACAGCTTTACTTTTTAAGCCCTAAAAAATATTACAGCATAATTGTCCAGAGCAATATGATATTTGGTTCCTTGACTGCTGTTCTCAGGAGCATTGATTATGAATCCAATTAAAATGAAATCTTTCACAAATCTTTTTATGTTTTTCCATTTATTCTGATGTATGTAGAATATATTACCAATGATAAGTTATATAAAAATTTTAAAGTGTAGCCATTCATGCAGCTCCTCACAATTTTTGCATATAGTAAAAAAAAATATAGGCATAAAGATCAATTCTCAAGTTCATTTCATTCAGTAAATGTTTTCAGGGTGAACCTGAAGCTATGCTTACCATTTTAAGTTGTAACTTTGTAGCCTGAGAAATGATTTTTGCTTTGTTTTCCAGTCATTGACATCTTTATGGAGCTTTTTACAATACAGTTGTATATGTCTAACATGCAAGATTTCCAGTTATTTTCAACCAGGGCGTTATTTGATCCTTATGCTTAGCTTGCTTTAATACAGTAAACTGAAGTCTACACTGGGCTTTTTCATATAGTTAAATTTATTTAGTTTGAAGGTCTATGTTTAGTCTGAAATCATATTCTTGGGTTTTTTTTTTCAGTTAATGTTATGAAATCCTTTCTTTAGAGTAATAACAGTGATAGGTAACAGTTGTTTCTTTAAAAATCTGGAAATACAGGTTGCTCATTTGATTCCATATTATTTGGGGGGCATCACTGCCCTCTGGTGGCCATGGGAGCTACCCAGTGCTGCTCCTGGAGCTGCCGCTGGGTTTGAACCGCCAAGCCCGCGGGCCACAGTCCGGCACTCAACTTAGCACTTACGCCACCGGGGCTCAGCCCTGACTCCATATTATTTGTTCAATGACATTTCACAGATCTCAGAATTCCAAAGTTCTAGATGCGCTGCCTTCAAAGATAACCAGTTCTGTTGAGTGGCAGGATGTTTCTAGTAAGAATGAGTAGTCCATTTCCCAGTAGTAATTTAACAACTGTTCTTTCAATACTGAAGTCAGTATAGGATAATTATATCCATATGTTTCTGACAAGTTAACTCACATCCCATCAAAGGGGCTGCCCTCAAAAAGGCCCAGAGACAAGCAAGTCTTAAGTTTATACTTTTCTAAGTCAAGCCTATAATAATTTTCTTAGTTGAGAACTCCAATTTTGTAAATATCAAGCAAGAGATGAACCTCAGATTTGATACTATGAAGAGAAATTCATTTCATTTTACTTATGGGACATTGTCCTTAAGTCTGCATCATTCCTTATTAATTAAATGAAGCAAATGAACAAGAAGTGATCCAAATGGGCTTTTATTTTTCACACTGAGTACATTGCAGATGCCAAGTGAAGTATAACCAGACACCTGTCTGCTGTTCAATACTTTGCCTCATTGAAAAAAGACTAAAACATAATATGATGATCATTGATGAATTTTAATTATTGCCAAGTAATTTCCCTCCATACGCAGACCAAGGAAACCTGATCAGTTTAGGTTGGGAAGTGCTATGATTAAACAGACAACTTTCATGCTGCCACAATTGGAAAATGAGTAATTTACTTAGAGGCTGATCCAAGTATCTAAAAGGATGCTATTTGGGGACATTTTATAACAATTAGTCTGTTAGATTAATTACCTACATCTATTTTCCTCTGATTTGAAAGAAATAAAGAAGTAAGTGTACACATATGTCTTGCTCATATCTTACATACTACCATTATTATTATTATGCTTCCATTGGTATTATTTCTATGAAAAAATACCTATTTTGTCTTCAATTCATATTGACTTTTGAGTCAATTTATATTGACTTTTGAACTTTTTATTTGTCAACATTTATTGTCTAAATAATATTAAAATTTTTTAAGTTAAAAAACAAAGTTGAGCTAAACAGTAAGGTAAACCACACAAACATTAAGTTAAAAAACAAACATCTTTGCAGGGATGAGCTTTCTTGGAAGAGACTCTTTTGACCAGCAGGGCCTTTTTGGATTTGCTTTTAGGTCTATCTTTGCTGTGCATAAGAACAAGTTCTTGGAGTGAAAAAAAGTGGGTTAAGCTACTGGCAGTAGTCAATTTCTCTAGGGTGATCTTCTTGTTTTTTAAACTGAGATTACATATTTGATTATAATCACCCATTGCCACTGAGTGAATTCCAACTAATAGCTACTGAGACTTTGTAAATCTTTAGAATAACAGAGAAGTGGGAGAGGGGCACATCTGATCAGAGCACACAGGAGCAAACCAAGGGGGAAGAAGAGAGTGGAAGACATCCTGGCCTACTAACACCTTAGAATGATATTCTTGCTCAGATCAGCCAATACACAGAGAGAATTATAGCTCACACCCCACCATGACATGCAATGCTCCATATCACTACAAGGGACAACACGGGAGACACAGTACTGGAATTGTGCCTAATCTGAGCCCATCACTAGGGGAAAAGCACTAAGGGCATGCATCAGAATAACAAGAGGAGCAAAACAATGAAGTCCCCAAGGAATTCCAAAAATAAACTTTCGGGTCAGGGTGTGACACCCCATCAAATTCAACCTGAATACACTCGTAAAGGTTCAGAAGCAGATCTGGAACTATTTATAGGCTTTTCTGTCATTTTTTATGTTGTCTTGTTTTCATTTATTGTTTTGTTTTGCTTTGCCTTGTGTTTGTGCTTAGTAGAATCTCTGCATGTCTTTCTATTTAAACTAGGCAGGATAAACAATCCAGAGAAGGAAACAATGAGACTGATTGGGAGTCAAGGGAGAGGTAGAAGAAAAGAAGAAAGATATCAACGAACCCAGGGACAAGGGAACAAAAAGTGATCTAAAAAATCAATGACGAGTAGGGAGTAGGATGTCTGGTGGGACTTGATTAAGTACAAGGTAGCTAAGAGGAATTACTGAAACCTGAATGAAGTCCAAATATGACAGTGGGACAACAGGTAAGTAAAAGGAAATAGAGGAAAGAACTAAGAGGCAAAGGACATTTATAGAGGTCTAAATACAGGCATGTACACATGTAAATATATTTACATATAATGACAAGGAAATAAATCTATGTACTTATATTTATATATAAATATTAAGTTAGTAGATGTTGCATTGGGCCTCTACACAAGACCACTTTGTTCTAATAACCCAGCATTCTATGATCCTCACTTACCTGAAAGTATCACTGAAGGCAAAATGGGTGCACAAGCAAATGTGGTGAAGAAAGCTGATGGTGCTAGGCTATCCAAAGATATAGCATCTGAGTTTGTTAAGGCTTGAAGATAAACAAGCCTTAGTTGCTAAAAAACAACAAAACCTACATGGAAGAAGCACACACCAACCTGTGTGATAATCAGGTGTCAGGCATCAAAGACCCAGAACAGAAAACCATATCACCGTGAGTGATGGGGAGTGCAGAGTGAAGACCCAAAGCCCCTTCATTGACAATTGGACATCCCCTTACAGAAGGTTCACAGGAAGAGATGAGCCAGTCAGGGTGCTGTATAGCACTGATGAAAAATACAATTTTCCTTTAGTTATTTAATGCTCTCCCTCTCCACTATCATGATCCCAATTCTGCCTTATAAATCCGGCTAGACAAGAGCATGTACACTGGTACAGATAAGAACTCAAAACACGAGGAATCCAGGACAGATAAACCCCTCAGGACCAATAATGAGAGTAGTGATGCCAAACAAGGAAGGTGGAGGTGTGGAGAAGAAGGGGCAAATGATCAGTGGTTGGTATAAGATATGAAAAAAAATTATACATTTTCAAGGGTTCATGAGGTAGGGAGAGTGGACAAGGGAGGGGGGAAATGAGGAACTAATACCAAAGGTTCAATTAGAAAGAAAATGTTTAAAAATGATGATGGCAATATATGTACAAATGTACTTGACACAATGGATGTATTTATAAATTGTGATAAGAGCTATAAGAACCCCCAATAAAATGATGAAAGAGAGAGAGGGAGAGAGGATGTTTGCTTACCTTGCAGTATCATTATGAACACATAATATTCCAAGTTAAAATATAATGAATGGATTAGAATTACATTGTATCTATGTAGATAAATCTCGCCCTTCTTCAAAAATAATAAAAATGTTATGTACCATCATTTGTGAAGGCTGGTGAAGATTTTATGACAGAGCCAGCTCCAAACATTCTTTTGAGAATTATCATTCAGTAATTCATTTGAGTAGTGCAAAAGATTGTGTTCGACTACTGGCTAAAAGGCATCTCAGGAGACAAGTCTGGAAATTTGCTTCCATGGCCTCATGTAGCAGTTCTATTTTGCACACATATGGGACTTCCAAGAGCAGAAACTGATTAGAAGGTAACTAATAGCAACAATTCCTATTATTAGCAATTTGAATGCCAATATGTGCATATTAAAAGGAGTAGGTTAAATGTAGCACAATATATCTCTTAAACAGAGGGAATTGAACAATTTCATTCTGACTAAATTCACCTTATTTTAAAGGCAGTGCTACAGGCTGGACAAGATAGGATGAGTGTTACCTAGTGCCAAGTTAGTGAGACTAAATCCTCTAACACGCTAATCTCAGCCAAGAAAGGATGAGTTATATCTGAAAACAAGCAAACAAACAAGAAGTAAACAAAAAACATTGCAAACGCAATTACACCCCAATCCCCCTAAAAAATATTAAAGTTCTTTACTGTTGCTTCTTTCCCATTTCTTTTGTTTCCCAGCTAACAACAAATCCTGGCTTCTCAACCACTTGTCTGTCGGGTCCTTTGTCTGCTCCAGTTCATGATTCAAAACATTTCAAGCCGAGTTACTTGCTTCTGGAAATAAGTTGGACTTGATTTTTGCCCATGTCACTTCTTTGGCCAATCACTAAGCCTAGCCCTTCTTTTTTCTGCCTTGAAATATCTGATTTTGGCCATTTTGATCAATTCCTGCTAACATCAACTGAGGTTTGCCTTGCTTCCTTCTCAGGAATTTATAAAGACTCCTTGTCCATGGGCAAAAAAAATTATCTATGCTAGATATGGCGGAGCCAATGGAGGTGACTAAGCCTCCAAGATAAGGGTGATCTTCAAGGCACACCCCCGAAAAAAACTCACACATAAGTAGACCTCAGAAACATGGTAGTAGGTCAGCTGTAGGCCAAGATCTTGAGAGAAAGGAGCACAACAGAAGATTATCATGCTTAATAGCAGACACAAATATGTTAGGATTGATTAGAGTTAACACAGGGAACAAAATAACTAAAAGATTAAAGAAATATTTCCACACTTTTCCCTTAACTTATGCCTGGTTCACTTCTGACAACCCATCATTTCCTCCTACCTCAGTAGATTAGCTGACTTACTGCATACTGCCATGCAGTCAATTCTGACTCATAAAGACCCTATAGGACAGGATAGAACTGCCCTTGCAATTTTCTGATATTTTAAGTCTCTCTGAGAGTAAAAAGCATTGTCTTTCTCCTTCATTGCTGCTGACCTCGTGGTTAACAAACCAATGCTACAGTCAAGGATTTCATTTCTGTTTATATCCACAATCAACACTCATGAAAGTAGCCATCAAGAGATCAAATGTTGCATTGCATTGGGCAAACCTGCTTCACTGGACATTTTTAAGTATTGAAAGTCAAAGAGGTTACTTTAAGGACTAAGGTGTGCATGACTCAAGCCATGGTAATTTCAATCACCACATAGACATGTGAAAGTTGGAGATTGAATAAGGAAGACTAAAGAAAAATATATACATATGAGCTGTGATGGTGGAGAAGAATATTTAAAGTACAATGTACTACCAAAAGAGTTGATAGATCTCTCTTAGAAGAATTACAAACAGAATGCACTGTGGAGGCAAAGATGGAAAGACTTTGACTCAAGAACTTTCGACACGGCCTGCCTCTGGAGAAGAATATCATATTTGGTTAAGTAGAGGGCGAGTAAAAAATTTTTAAAAAGGCCCAAGAAAAAAAAGGCCCTGGATGACATAGATTGGTATAGTAGCTACAATAATGGGTTAAACTACACCAATTTTGAGGATGATGAAGGTCTGGATGGTATTTTCATTCTGTTGTATGTAGTAGAGTCTCGATGAGCTAGAACCAACCCAGTGTCATCTCACCTCAACAACTATGGGCTGTTACCAATACAATGACATCTGATATCTACAACTATGTGTTCCAATATATAATCAGAATATATTATGTTCTTATAGAATTACCTGTTAATACAATTTCCCTAGTCAAGCAGGTAAGTTCCTATAGGGCCAGAAACACATCTATCTTATTTGTGACTGTATCTGCATCATCTAGCAGAGTACCTGACCCATGAAAATTGTAAGAACTGAAAAAAAATAACAATCAATGATTTTTTTAATTCATGAAAGAATTCCTTATGAGACTGAGGCAAAGAGTTGTGAGGGGCAGCAAGGGATGCCCATCCTAGGGACCCCAACTATAGTAAGAGGAGTAGCAGGGAGGATTTAATCAAAGCAGTAACTCAGGTACAAAATTAGACAAGATTTAGCAACTATGATGATGATCTAGAGTCTCCAAGCTACTTTGATGTCTCCTGAAATATGTAGGAAACAATGTCACCCCAAACACTATGGCAAGATCGAACCATTAGAAGGTAGTGTCCCCAGCTGGACTACAGAAGCAGGGAACAAAGGAGATCAACAAGAAATTCTTAGTAAATATTAAAGATATTCCAGGGTTACTTATGCTAAACAAATAGACTGGAATTGCTGGGGAAATTTAGCTGATTCAACACTACAGTATTACTGACACCTTAAAAAGCAGTTTTATTGGGACATAATGCAATTATCATACAATCATATCAAGAAACTTGTGTGATCATTATCACAATTTTAAAATATTTTCTTCTTTCTTTCCCTCAATATTATTAGCGCCCCATTTTCCCCCAACCTTTCCTGCCATATCCCAGAAGAACCATGAGTACAGTTACAATCTCTATAAATTCACTCATTATCAATTCCACATAGCAAAAGACATATAAAATAAAAAACTAAGAATCAAAAAAGCTAATCACCATAGCAAAATAAAACAGAGAAAACCCCATCTGTTAATAAAACCGAGAATATTAAAAACTAGTATAATTAGTTTTAAGATGTCTCAAAATGGAGATCAAATAGTAAGGTGTCAGATTGTAACCTAACAACATCTGCCAGAATCCACTTTCCAATATACTCTTTATGATATCAAGATTATTCAAAACCTTGGTCTATATTCAGAGGTGTTTTCCCTGAGGCTTAATCTTTATATAATTCCACTTCACTTGTGTTTTAACTGACAGAACTTTTAATTGAGTCAAAAGTGGCTAAAACTTTTTTAAAAGCAGATTAAAAAATAAGTTATGAAGTCATTTCCCGACTATATCTTCACTCTACTTCTGGCCTTCTTGTAACTTCCAGGGAAATAGACAACTACCTCATAACAAAGACTAGGAGTAAACCAAATATTTAATTTTACACCCTCCCAAAGCACTTTGAAAGAATCTATCATAATGATAATACCCATCCACAGCACTAAAATGGAGGCCACCAAGAAATAATCTCAAATTTTCTTTTTCTTTTTTTCTTTAATTTTTTTATAATTAAGACTTAGTTTGGTCTACACTCACTACCTTTTAAGAATATATAAACTTAAGATAAGAAATAACTTTTGGATAAACAAGTGGCCATCTAGCTGAGAAGCAACAAAGCCCACATGGAAGAGATACAGCAGCCTGGATGATCATGAGGTGTTGACGGGATCTACTACCAGGCATCAAAGAACAAAAAATCATACCATTGTGAATGAGAGGGAGTGCAAAGTGGGAACCCAAAGCCTATCCATAAGCAACTAGACATTCCCTCACAGAAGGCTTGGGGAAGGGACGAGGCAGTCAGGGTGCAGTGTAGCAATGAGGAAACATGCAATGTTCCTCTAGTTCCTCTAGAATACTGCCCCCCCCATCATGAGCTCAGTGCTACCTTACAAATCTGGCTGGACTGGAGGATGTACACTGGTCCAGATAGGAACTGGAAACACAGGAAATCTAGGCCAGAAGAACCCCTTAGGAACAGTGGTGGGAGGGGTGATAATGGAAGGGTGGAGGGAAGGTGGGGTAGAAAAGAAGAACAGACTGCAGGAAACTACATATGACCTTTGACCTAGGGGACAGTCAGTGGAGGAGTGAGGGAAGATGTCAGATGGTGTAATATATGACAAAATTATAATAGTTTATAAATTATCAGGGGTTCATTGGGAAAGAGAGAGTGGGGGAAATGAGGAGTGGCTACCAGGGGCTCAAGTGCAAAGCAAGTGTTTTGATAATGATGAGGGAAACAAATGTACAAAAGTGTTTGACACAATGGATATATGTGTGGATTTTGAGAAGAGTTGTATGAGCCCCAATAGAATTATTTTTTAAAAACAGAAGAAACAACTTTTGATTATCTGTGGTCTTACAAAAGGGCTGTCCTCCTTACTTCAGTATGTGCATAACTGAGAGAACAAACAAGACTCCAAAGGTAACTTGTATGTTAAGATCAATTGTTTAGAGATTTCTTGTAAATAATCATAGAAAAAGTAATTTGTATTATTGTCTATCTATAGATAATTGTGGATATGGCTACTAAGTGATCATAAAAATATCAATCGTTAAATTATTTACTAAGAAGTATTCATATGCAATTCCTGAAGACACAAAAATTGCTGGTATTCATGACTGCTTCGGAGGACTTCAAGAACACGGTTGAAGAACAACAATTAAATGAAGACTTAATTGTCATAGTATCCTCATATCTTTTGTAATTTATAGCATGTGCCTATAGTATTTTCAAGATAAATGAGATTTAATTAAAAATAAAAAGCATCTTTGTGGCGGTCATGTATTCGTGATGTCAATTTCATGATTTGGATGTAGGGGTGGAGTCTAGCCTGTTAATCTGGAGATAGCCAATGAGTAGCTGATGAGGCCTCTGTGTGGGCATGGATTTCTCCTGATAATTCTGGGAAGTCTCGCAGTATTTCCCTTGTGGAGATGTAAGACCACCTCGCCAGTTGTTGGGAGTTGCTCCACTGACAAGACAAGATGGCAGCGTCCGAGGAACCGGAAGAGCCGGAGGAGAAGCCACACAGCCTTACCCTGATGAAATCAGACCTGTGAAGCCGGAAATGCCACAGAGAGACCCCTGCCAGCGCTGAGATGTTTCTGTCACCAAGGGATACTGCTGATGGATACTGAGTCCTGGAAACAAGGAGCCATGAAGGGACCGCTGCCAGAGCCAGGACTCTGCACTCACTGGCCTGTAACCTCATGAGTCTGAAGGAGACTTTATAGACTGGTATCAAACATATGGGCTAATATGGGACTTATCTTTGAACTGGACTGGGTTGGGATGCTTTCTCAATGTCCCATTCCTTTTGTAGATAAACGTTTCCCATGTATCCGTATGCGTGTCTATGGATTTGCTTCTCTAGTCTATCCGGACTAACACAGTCTGCTTTATGCCTTGGCTTCACTTCATAGTCAAGCCCATCCTTCTTTGAGAAATACCCACAATTTGCTAGTTCAAAAGAGACTCACTGGCACTTTGTAGGTGGGTATGGTTATGAAAGTCGTTTTGGTGTAACATAAAAAAATAACTACAAAATTAATTTATTAGAAGCTGATAGAAAATAACTATGATTTTAAGGACACTGCCTTATAAAGGAAGCTACAAACACAAGACTAAAAAGAAGCAGAGGATGTTCAAGTCGGAAACCCAGGTCTTTGGACTTTCAAAATTACCCTCAAAAGACTAGACCTTGGAATAAGGAAGGGTCATCAACAAAATTGTGCTTTCCTCCTACTAGCATCATTCAGTGCCTATTTCCCCCATGACTGACAGACACATTCAGAAGGTCCCTACTACTGCCTGGCCTCCTACTCTCTCACTCTCAACCCTTTCTGAATCATTCTCAGCTGGTTGATAGAATTATCTATCCACTCTCATGCTAAATTCAAGTTCAAAATTAAAACACAAGGAGGCTAACTAGTCTACAATTCCTTGCTTTAGATTAATCCACTAAAATTAAATGGACCCAGGCAAATGCTCTGAAATTCACATTACCAAAGTGTTTTAGTTCCAATGAGATATTAGAACTGCATATTTTCCTCCCTTCCATCTCCTATCCACCTGAAAGTAGCATGCATGAAGGTTTGTTTGATTAGGGCCAAGCAGGTAAGAGATGGGTGTGGTAGTTACATAATCTGGGGTCAATTTGTGACTTGAAAGGATTAAGAGTGAAGGAGTAGAGTCTAGTCTGTCAATGGGGTCATATACAATGAGGCCTCTGTGTGGGCATGGACTTCTCCTGAGAATTCTGGGAAATCCAGTATTTCCTCCTTAAAGGTGGAAGACAACGCTCTTTCTCCTCATTTCCTGTGAGCCATCCCTAAGAAGAAGCCACATGGACACACCCTGATGCAGTCCTGTGTGTCGGAGAGGGAGGTGGAGACCCCTGCCAGTGCTGAGATGCTTGCAACGCCACTGGATCCAAAGACTTTCTACCTACTGACCTGTGACCACCCTGAATTCAGCGTCATTATATGTGTTTCGTGATCTGAAGAGGACTTTATAGATCGGTGTCAGACATATGAGCTAATATCAGACTGATGGGCTTGGACTGGGCTAGGTTGGGATGCTTTCTTAATGTACAATTACCCGTTATATAAAACTCTCACTTATGCACATATGCAATCCTATGGACATGTTTCTCTGGTCTACCTGGATTAATACAGTAAGGAAGATCACCAAATCAAACTCCCTGCCATCAAGTCAATTCCAATTCATAGTGACCCTGTAGGACAAAGTCAAATTGGGGGATTTCCCAAAGTCCTGTGGGGGCTTCCAAGGCTGTAACTATTTTTTTGTCTGGTTGTTTTTTTTGGGGGGGTACATCACTTCCTTCTGGTGGGAGTGGGAGGCCCAGCCTTGCTCCTGGTGAGCTGCTGCTGGATTTGAACCAGCACGCCCGTGGGCCGCAGTCCCACACTCAACCACTCCGCCACCGGGGCTCAGCACCGACTGTAACTCTTTATAGGAGTAGAGAGTCTCATCTTTCTCCCACAGAGTGGTTGGTGGTTTCAAACTACCGACATTGTGGTTAGCAGCCCAACATGTAACCAACTACACGGCAGCAAATATTAACCTGCTCCACTTCCTCGGTTAGAACAGGGCATCTTTGTCACAGGACTAAATCCCCTTTGCCAACCTGTACTCATAACCCAACTGTTCCGGCAGCAAATCTGCAATAACAAATCTCAGGAAACGGAAATTGTAGAGAAAGCTTTGAATGCTTTGGAGGGCAGGACATTTCCACTGCAGTGGCAGTAGATCTCATCATATCTGTCATTGTTGTTGGCCCTTGTGGCTTTTACCAGCTTAGCAGGGATCTCTGGACTTCTGAGATCACTTGTGTGAAGGCAATAATGGTACAGATCTTTCTCTGCACCAGGTGTCCCTGCTGGCTCTTGCTCTTGATGATGTTGTAGGGGAGGTCCCCTTTTATGGCACAGGACCAAAAGGAAGAGCACCAGCTCGATGGGGTCCATGTCGTCATGGACAATTACCACCATAGTAAACTTCTTGTTCTACTCCAGGGTGGTCACTGCATTGACCCCGGCTCTCAGGATAGGTGGCCTCTTGGGGGAGATGTCCTCATTGCAAGCAGCCTCTTTTTCAATTCCTGCTTGGTCTCTGACCTTTATTTGTGAGCCAATTTCACCAACTTCATAGCTGTCTAGGAGCCCAGGACCTGGGTGAGCTGGTTGATGGTGGCGGTAGGAGGGCACCTTCAGCTGCATATACAGGATGGTCCGCTGTCATTGCAGTGAACGTAGTGCGACCATCAGAAGAAGTGGATCAAGACCCTCTTGGACTTGACATTCTGGCCAATGCTGAAGTTTTCAGGCCTCTTTTCAAAGAGGGGCTTCACCACCTTCCTGACCTCTGGCTTCGTGATGACTGCAAACGCTGGAGCCACCTTCTCACCCTAGGATTCCTTCCCTTTTCAGCAGCTTGGCTGGCAAGATGAGAGAACAGATTTGTTTTTTTCATTAATGCCAATACTTGGTATATGTAATACTCTTGCCCAAAAATATATTTGAAATGCTTCGATTATTTGGCCACTTTTCTTACATCTTCCAGCTTTTACATATGTATGAGGCAATTGAAAATGCCATGGATTTGATCAGGCTCAAGTGGCAGCTTTGCTTTTTAATCCTTTGTAAGGTCTTCTGCAGGAGATTTGTCCTCTGTAATAAGTTGAATGATTTCTTGACTGCTGTTTTCATGAATGTTGATTGTGGATCCAACCAAAATTATACCCTTAACGACTTCAATTTTTTCTTCATTTATCATGATGCTGTTTATTGGTCCAGCTGTGAGCATTTTCATTGTGCTAAAGTGTATACCATACTTAAGACTACAGTCTTTGGCCTTCATTAAATCCCTATATTTCCAGTAAGTAATGCTGTATCATCTGAGTACTGTAGGTTATTAATAAGTCTTCCTCCAATCCTGATGCTGAATTCTTCAACTAAAAGACAGCTTATTGGGTCATTTGTTAAGCATATATGTTGAATAAGTACGGGAGGAAATATGACCCTAATGCATACCTTTCCTGATTTCAAACCACAGATTATCTCCTTCCTCTGGGTCTGGTACATTCTTCTTTCCTCCAAGATTCATCTGGTGTTAGTAGTGATCTCTCTCATCCCATTCCCTCTTCTGAATCACGTTTGCATTCCTGGCAGCTCCCTGTCCAGTACTGCAATAATCATTTTCTTATTATCTTTAGCAAAAGTTTAGTTTACTTGCATGTGACACTAGTGATATTGTTTGAAATTTCCCGCATTCTGTTGGGTGATTTTTCTTTAGAATAGGCATGGATATGTATTTCCTTACTTTTCTGGACAGGTCTTTCCAAATTTCGTGACTTAGACAAGTGAATGATTCTGAATTGAATCCATTTGTTGAAATGTCTCAGTTTGTATTACACCTGTTTTGTTTGTTTGTTTTTATTGTTTTTGCCAATGCTTTCAGTTCAGCTTGGCTTTTTGCCTTCCATATCATCAGTTCTTGATAATATGCTAACTCCTGAAGTGGTTGAGCATTAATCAATTCCTTTTTGATCCAGGCAATTAGTCCAAGTAGACTAGAGAAACAAATTCATAGAAACTAATATGTGTATGTTTAATAAAGTATCCCAACCCAGTCCAGTCGAAGCCCATAAGTCCTATATTAAACCGTATATACAATATCAATCTATAAAGTCCTCTTCAGGCTCACAATACACATATAATGATGCTGGACACAGGACAATCATGGGTCAGTTGGCATAAAGTCTTTGGATCCAGTGACATTATAAACATCTCAGCACTGGCAGCGGTCTCCATGTGGCTTCTCTGGCACCCAGGGCTGCATCATGGTAAGACCATGTGGCTTCTCCTCAGGGATATCTCACAGGGACTCAGCCTTGCAATAGAGTCTCCATGGTAGTCAGCTTAGAAAGACAGGCGTTCCCTGCCATGGAGGAAAAATACAGGAGTCCCCAGTATTCTCAGAAGAAGCCTATTCCCACACAAAAATCTCATTAGTTATATCTTGATTGGCAGCCCAGACTCCACCCCTTCACTCATAATCCTCTCAAATTGACAGCAGATTATGTAACCACCACAATACAGCAACTCTGTACTGTACCTTAGGGGGTAGCAGTAGCATCTCCATTTTATAAATATTATGCCCAAAGAATCCTTGACTATTGAAATTCAAGACTCGAAATTTTTCTTTCCAGTTTCAAAATGCAGAGCCTGTTTTTGCCTTTTGATTTTCAAACTTCAAGTTTTTGCACATTATGGATACATTTAAAAAGTATTGCTACATCTCTTTGCTAAATATATGCCATAAAGGAGTAAGAGCTACAACACAAACAGACATATGCATACCCATGTTCATCATAGCTCTGTTGACAATAGAAAGCAGGTGAACACAAAGTAAATGTCTATGCATAGATGAATGAATAAAGAAACCATGGTACATACACTCAATGAAATACTATGGACTAAAAAATATGATGAAACCACAATTATGATAGGTTGAATATCAGACAAATACGATGTGAGACCACTGTTAGATAGAAACAATTGAAACTGATTTCATACTAGAGGAACCAGACTTTGATGCTTACCAAAGTTGGGAGTGCAAAGGAGAGAAAAGGAAGAAGCAACCTAAAGAGTAAGACAGGCTTTCAATTGGTGGAAGGGGAAGTCAACATTCAACAACAGGAAGAAGTGATAGCAAAAAGGGCTAGATAAAAGGAAAATGCTTGTGCTGTTTAATAAGTACTTTAAGTTGCTCAATACAAATTGATTATCTGGGACTGAGCCCCGGTAGTATAGTGGTTGAGTACAGGACTGTGGCCCACTGGCTTAGCGGTTCAAATCCAGCAGCAGCAAGGCTGGGTAACCCCCATGACCACCAGAGGGCAGTGATGCCCCCAAACAAAAAAAATACAAAAAAAAATGATTATCTGTGATGTAAATCCCCACCTGATTAATTCACAACTTAAAATTATTTTAAAATAGTAACTGATACTAAGGTTCTGTAACTGATCAGTACTGTATCAGTATCAGTAACTAATACAGGTTCATGCATACATGGATTATCTCAAACAAAGCATGTTTATACATGTCTTTCAGATTGGTGGATTGTTACAGCCATGTTTCTCAGAAGTAAACATGTCTTAGTGTCATTAGGGTGAGTTTTAAAAGTATGGGGGATGATCTTGGGTTCCATAGGACTGAGCAGGGCTAAGACCAAATTTTTTAACAAAAAATTTAGCCATCTACTAAAATCATTCCAGTTTACAGGAATTCTCCACATAAAAAAATTTTGTTTTGATGAATAAAACCTTTTATAGATATTTGGGTACATAGAACATTTTAATCCCATGGAATGAAAAAAATGAGTACAGTCCAAAAACTGGTGGAATAATGTGGTGGAATTGCCTTTGTTGTAATAAATGTATACTGAACTTAGACTCTCATATGATTGAGTGCTTTCAAATTTAAATAACCATCTTTGCCTCAGCAAGCATTAAGTTAGATGAGTGCCAATAGTGTCGTGCAAAGGTCAGCTAGCTCAATGAAGTTTCTTTTTCCTATGTATCTTTTAAGCAAGATCAAAACAAGGATGGTTTTATGGGATCATAACTAAGGATTATCTTTGGGTTTATCAATCTGACCTCAAATAATGTCCTATTTGAATAATGACTTCCAATGGGATCTCTTGGGCACTTAAATTCACCTTAGAAAACTACAGTAACTGTTTTGGGACATCACATATTGGTAAGAAAAGGCCTGAAATTTGCATGAAGAATCTTCTTTCCCATCATAACAGTTTACCTGCTCATTCTTTGAGGGTAGCAAGTGATGTCCTATGAGAATTCCATTAGGAAATCTAACCCTAGCCTTTTTGCACCTACCTTCTTGGCCTGTTAGACTCCTTTTTGCTCTGGAGACTCAAGAAACATTAAAAAGAATCTTGATTTTTATCCTTCAGGATGCCAAAGCTGTTCTTTTGCTGGGGTTTAAAATGAATATTACAGAACTTTTCTGGAAAGCAGTAGAAAGATGAAGACACTGGCTTCAGAAGTTCATAGAGAGATGGAGGATATGTTGAGAAAACAGTAACTTCATATTTTATTTTTTGTTGTTTAATGAAAGTCTTTGCAATGTTGTTGCTATACTTTTTTACTTGCTCTCATACATCACTGACTTTTCAAGTTTCTTTTTGTTCAGCTTTTTGACTTCATCATGTCTTTCATTTGTTCTATGTTCAAGAAAAAGCTGTAGCGTCTTTTGACATGCATTTTGATCTTTTTTTGTTTTTCTTGTATATTTAATGACATTTTGTTATCTTCATATATCAGGTCTTTGATGTCATCCCACAACTTATCTGGTCTTTGTTTATTAACATTTGATACATCAAATCTATTTTTGAGGTAGTCTCTAAATTTAAGTGGAATATTGATATTTTTGCTCAATATTTTAGTTGATATTTGGAGATGGTTTCCCTTTCTTCAGCCTCAACTTGAATTTACAAAAGAACAATTGATGGACTGTTTTGAAGGCAGTCAGAGGTGTCCCCTGACTGATGAATTGAACTGCTTCTTGGATTTTGTTCCTCCCCTCCTCCGCCCCCCCCCACAGATGTAGTCAATTTGTAGATGTATAGTGTTTCCAAAGTGGGCTATACTGCTAAAATTGGGGACAGGGGGCAGATGGAGGGCCTGGAAATGATCCCAGAGACTGCAGCAAACACAGTATTTACACTCTTTACTGGATTGGGAGTTGTTGTTCAAAAGCTTGCAGTTTCACTGGTGGAAGGGGGCACATTATGCTGAGGAAGCCTAGTAGGTAGTGTGTTACAAATTGGGATTCAAACTGCAAGGTGTGAGCTGGAAACTCCACAGAAGAAAGATGAGGCAGCTGTATATTTTCCTGCAGAGTTGCCATGAGTTGGAATTGACTCAATTACAGTGAGAGGGTATACATTGTTTTTTTTTTCTTTTAACGAAAATGATACAGTAGACCAAATAAATTTGGGCACCCAGTACTTTGTAAAAGCTCGTTTGAAAAAAATCTTCAATTTCCTCATCTTTGGCATTAATGGTTGCTGCATAAATTTAAATAATAGTCATATTATCTTGTCATCCTTGTATGGGTATGAATATTATCCTAGCACTGATACCATTATATATCAGAATAAATCTTGAAATTTTCTTTTTAAGCTGATTATGACACTCTTCTGCTTCAATTTGTCATTCCTAGCTTGGTAGATAATAGGGTTGTCTAATGTAAAATGGCCAATATCAGTATATTTCAGCTTATAAATGCTTAAGATATCAATCGTTATGCATTCCATTTCATTTTTGACAATTTCCTGGTTTCATTTCATGACTGCGTATTCTGATGAGCAATGTTTGTTTTCAGTTGTGTCTTCTGAAATTCAACATCAGGAAACGAAGTTCCTGACAACTTCACTCCATCTATGTCATTAAGGTGGATGACTGTGAAGAGACAGCGCTTACCGCTGTTTTGTCTTCTGAGTGTCTTCCAACCTGTGAGACTCATCTTCCTGAACAATTCAATTGGTTACTTGGATATTTGATCATATAGCTTAGAGAGATAGTTTCTGGTAAATTGACTTTTGTTGAATTGACATTTGATTATTTGGTTGGACTCTGGTTTTTGAACTAACACAGAGAG
This sequence comes from Nesogale talazaci, assembly GCA_004026705.1. Lineage (NCBI taxonomy): Eukaryota > Metazoa > Chordata > Mammalia > Afrosoricida > Tenrecidae > Nesogale > Nesogale talazaci. The sequence goes on from PVJH01006900.1 coordinate 22,511, forward strand.
TTAGTCTAATACTTCCTTTTTGTGAGAGATAGTTTCAAATCACGCCACAAAAAAGCACCTGCTCCATTCATACAAAGTCACTTCTACCTCAATCACTCTCTCATCTGCTATTTGTTCAACAAGTCTGGTAAATTATCAAGACGTTCTGAAGACTCTTTGTTCAGAGAATATGAAGAAGCAAATCTAAACCCTGAATTCAGAAACTAAGGTTCTTCCTCTTCTATCCTCTCCAAACAACTTTATGAGGATCAAGTCATCTCCTTCTTCACAAATACCCTCAGAACTTAAAGAAAAGGACACGTTTTTGCTGGTCATTAACATGCTTTAATGAAATGTTGCATCAAAAAATACAAAAATCATTTTTAGTTCTTTTCAGAGGGTCATATTTTCAGCAGCTGTCTTTAGGAGTCACCACCATGGCAGAAGACATCAAAACCAAACTCAAGAATTACTGAATTGCCTTTTTTGAAGGCAATCTTCTCCAGCAAGATCCAAGCCAGGAACTGCTAGCAGAATTCTCTGAACTTCCACCACTTTGAGAGGGCTATTAATGCCGAAGAGGTGATGTCTCCATATGTCAGTGTACAAGTCCCTCTGCCCCATGTCCTGGGTGTCTGCCTGGGACGACTGCTGGGTGGACGGCAATTTCCTGGAATGATCTGAACTTACCCTCCTCGCTTCTCTCCTGGGATCCTGACTCATGGCTTAATGAATAATAAAATCTAATTGGAAATGTGAAAGAACAAAACCAAGACCATTTTAGCAAGCTACTTCTTAGAAGAAAATCTAAATTTTGTGGAACCCTACTTTCCTACTGCTTCATGAAACCTTGTAATCTAATATTTTCAGTGCAGCTTGCACTTCTTCTTTCAGTAGCATTATATTTTACTTCCTGAAGTGGTGGAATGTTGATCAGCTCAATACAATGACTGTGTTCTTTCCATCTTATTCTGTTTTTAAGAAGAGGCAAACTTTATTTCTCACTGTATGCTTTCTTGAAGTAAAGACACTTGTGTGGGTGATGATAACAAACCATTTAGTCCAACTCTAAAGAACTGAGCATCCTGGGGATATAGCCATATCAATGCAGTCCTTTTTATATTCTTAGCTGAATGAAAAATGGATATCCTTTGGAGAATTTTTTAGTCATTTTATTTGGGGATCAAACATCGTTTTTCACAATACAGAGTTACATATACTGCAGCAAGCACCTTCACACGCCTGTTGCCATTATCATTATCCCAATATCTGCTTTTCCACCCGGGGTCTTGATATCAGCTTCTCATCCTTTCTCCTCTGTCCTTGTTCCCCCTACCCCTTATTCCTCCTCCCCATCCAATCCTTCTTACTTCATAAATTATTGTTGTTTTGTCATATCTTACACTGCCTGGCATCTCCCATCGCCCACTCCTCTGATGTCTGGCCTCCAGATAGGAGGTTATTTGTAGATCCTTGTAGTTGGCTCCCTCTCTCTACCCCACCTTCTCTTCACCCATCTGGTAATTCCACTCTCACCACTGGCCCTGAGGGGTTCTTCTGTCCTGGGTTCCCTGCATTTCTAGTTCCCATCTCTACCAGTGTACCTCCTCCAGTCTAACTGTATTTGTAAGGTAGAATTGGGGCCATGATAGTTGGAGGGAGGAAGCCTTCAGGAACTAGAGATAAGTTGTATGCTTCATCGCCACCTCACTGCATTCTGAGTGGTCTGTCTGCTCCCAGCGACACCCCTGTAAGGGGGTGTCCAATTGCCCACAAGTGGGCCTTGTGTCCCCACCCTGTTCTCCCCCTCATACTTAGTGATGTGATTCTTGTTCTTTGATGTTTGATATCTGCTCCCTTCTAGCCCTTGTGATCACACAGGTTGGTGTGCTTCTTCCATATGGACTTTGCTGCTTCTGCGCTAGATGGCCATTTATTCATCTTCAAGCCTTTATTGTTTGGTGGCTGGGTATCATCAGTTTCCTCTGCTCTGTCTGCCTCTGTAGCCTTTTGTCCTCAGTGATCATGTTTGGAGGGTGGGCACATAATGATATGATTTTTGTTCTTTGATGACTGATACCTGGTTCTTTCCACAACTCATGGTACCACAGACAGGTGTGCTTCATCTATGGAGGGCTTTGTTGCTCCATTTGGTCATCCTCAAGCCGTTAAGATCTCAGATGCTATATCTTTTGATAGCCGGGTACCATCAGCTATCATCACCACTCTTGCTCATGTCCCCACCTGTCCTCAGTGATCATCTCAGGAAAGTGCACAAACAGTGATAGGTTTTTTCCTGCTTGATCCCTGAGATTTGAACCTTTTGACACCTCGTGGCCACCCTGGCTAGTGTGCTTCTTCTGTGTGGGCTTGGATACTTCTCAGCTTGATGGCCATTTATCTTCAGATTTGGAAACCCAGACACTATATCCTTTGATAGCTGGGTGCCATGAGCTTTCTTCACCACATTTGCCTATGCACCTATTTGACTTAGTGATAGTATTGGGCCAGTGAGCATCATAGAATACCAGATTCATAGAACAAAGTGTTCTTGCATTGATGTTTAGATGCTTCCCATATCATTCAATATTTTGCCCTTATAATCTTTCAATATTGCAACTCAAGATTTTTATTTTTCTTGAGTTCTTTCATTTAAATCATGATGAGTATGTTCTTTCTTTTTTGTTTTCTAACTCTGAATCTTTGCACATTTTGTTAAAATATTTTACTATCTCCTAAATCTGTCCTCTGAAAATTTCTGTTCAACTCTGTGTCTTCATCATGTCTTCTATTTGTTTTACTTAGTCTATAACTAAGAACAAATTTTAGTGTCTCTTTTGAGATCCATGTTGATCTTTTCTTTACTTCCTGTAGTTTTATCAACTGAAACTTTTTATTCTTTACTGTTGGGGTTCAAGGAAAATAGCTTTGTTCATAATTCACAGTGCCCTGGACTTCTGACACCAACAAGTGATTTGGTCCACTGGCAATCAGGCCACATTGTACTCTCCTTAGGGCTAGTCATTTGACAAATGGCACTGAACTACTGCTTTATTTCATACAGCCTTTGAGTAGAACTCATAAGTCACATTGATTATACTTCAGGAATTGAGGGACTGATGGCAATTGAGATGGGCACCTCTGAAAAAGTTGGTCAATTTTCTGTCCCATTCTAGCCAGTTTTAAAACCATGGGGAAAGACTGGAATTCCCCACCACCTTTGAACTGCACCTAAATTTTTACAGTAGGCAAATCCTCCTTAAGAGGGCTCAGAGGCCCCAATGCAGGATGTTGCTGGATCCATTGCAGAGGAGAATGGGCACCAAACCTTGAGAATATTTTCTGATTCTATGGCATTTCAGTGCCTGGAAGCCTGATAAGTGTTTTAAATTTGTCATAATGCTTGTGGTCTTGAAGCAATGTCAGAACTCTTTCCAATGGATTGAAAATTGTTTCTGTTATACCTACAAGGACATCTGCCAGGTGGCAGGTTGCAAACTCCCAGGCATTGACAAGCTCCTGGAGAAAGTAAGATGAATCTTCATGCAGATCAAACATAAAGGACCAGTGTCGTGTTCTTCTGCAGCAATGGAAGGATGCCATGGTCCAAGTATCAGAATCCATCCATCCTCAGCTGAGGAATTGCATTCCAGGTTTTGATTTCATAAAGCTGCTGGCACAAAAGGACCTTCACATCATCATGGGACACGAGATGATGACATTGCTGAAGGTGGCAGTCCCCGTGTCAATCCATCCTGTGGAAGCATTTCCTTTTCTGCACTGCCCCTCGACATTTCTGAGCAGAATGTCCTTCTCCCAGGATTGGCTCTTCTGACAACATGTCCAAAGTGAGAGAAAATCTTACCATCCTTGTCTCTAAAAAGTATTCTAGCTGTACTTCTTCCTGAATAAATCTATTTGCTCTTTTAGAAGTCCATCATACTTTCAATAGTTTTCACCAGCACGGTAATCCAAGTGTATTCATTCTACATGGGCCATTTTGATTTCACCTCCAACTTCTGCATGCATATGAACTGATTGAAACTACCATGTCACACCTTAGACCTCACAGTCGCATGCCTGCTTTTCAACACTTTAAAGAGGTCTTTTGTAACAGACTAATGCAATGCATTTTTGACATTTGATCGCTGCTTCTGTGAATATGAATTATGAATAGGTGCAAGATTAATTCCTCGACAACTGAAATCTTTTTCCATGTTGTGCTGCTGGAAATGATGCCACTGGCATTTCAAACACCACCTGTGTCACCACCCAAGCAGAGCTTCCAGACCTAGAAGAGACTATGAAGATGGAATGAGATGTCCACCCCTGGGCAATGTGCCAGTGAAACTTTATGGACTGCATCAAAATCGGAACGAATATATGAGGAGTCAGAGATCTCTTCCACAGTCAGCTCCTCGCTTCATTTTCACTGATGATTTTCAGCTACCCCATCACTGATCTCCCGTTAAATAGGAGAGAAAAGCACCAAGTTTTAACCATTATGGGTTTGGAGCTGGTAGCTTTGATTCTTTGGAGTCCAGTGCCTATTCTTGTCCATAATGTCTTGCAGGACCTGGCTTCTGCTCATCCCTTCTATAGGTCATGTTACCTCAGTCCCTTTCCCCTGAGAGAAGACTAGCTATACTCATTCATACTCAGAGCCTTTATATATGTTTCTCTTTCCAGAGACATCCTTTTCCTGCTCACCCTTACAGAATTCAATTTGCTACCTTCCTATATCTTCTTAAGTCTGTTCATTCTTCTTAGTAGCAAACTCATCTCTTTAATCCTACTTCAAGGACAAATAAGGTACCTGACAAATAGTAAGTATCCCAAATTTGTGGAACTGTTCTGTGGCTAGATGAATGGCTGAATTAATTAATTCATGATCACTCCTTAACACTTGCCTTCCAATATCCAGTCCAAACTAAGAGGAGTAGCTTCAGATGGGTAGAAAGAAGGTCATAAGGAAGCCCTGGTGGCCCGTGGGTTAGTCACTGGGCTGTGATCTGCACATGGTCAGCAGTTCAACATCACCAGTAGCTCTGTGGGAGAAAGACTGGACTTTCAACTCCCATAAACACTTACAGTCTCAGAGAGCCACAGGGCCACATCATGAGTGGGCAACATGATGGCAGTGATTTAGTTTGCCTGCTTGTTGAGGGCTGAATCTTGTTATCATTGAATAAGTGAGTGTGTCTTTGGTGGGAGAAAAAGAAAGCTCAATACCTTTGACTCAGAAAGTTCCTGTAGCCCTATAACTCATCCCTGAAATGCAGGCCTCACGAAACCATAGAAATCATTCAATCCAGAAAAAGTAGCAAGTTTTGCTCCTCAGAAGTCCCCATCTGGGTTTGTCCCTTTTACATCCCCCTAGCTAAATCCAGAGGAGCCCTTCACTCGTTAGGTTGCAGATTACAAGGTGAGCAGCTTAAAACCACCAGCGGATCCACAGGAGAAAGAAGGGGCATTCTGAGTCTGTAAAGTCTGGCACCAAGTGGGTGGCAGTGAGTTTGGGTTTGGGTTTCGCTAGATCCAGCAGGGATTCAAAATATGATTGTCCAGAATCATCTTTGCCTCCATAAAAGCCCGTTTGCACTTTGTCTCCAGTCTTGCTCGCCAACAAGATACACAGTGGAATCCCATTCTTCCTTTTCTAAAGAAGACAATTTCATCAGGAGGCAGAAAATGCAAGGCTGCTGGCAGTGGGTCTTCTTTGCTCTTAGACGTATGATTGAATTTCAGAGCAAGGCTGTTACATATAGGTGAGCCCAAGAAGTCACTGAAGACTCTCCTCTTCTTTACCTCGAGAATCTCCCATCTCAATCCTTTCTTCCAGCCGAAGATCACAGAACCGAAGGTCATAGAGCCAAAGCCAGACACAGAAACACTTCCAGTGAGTATTCATCCTTAGGCTATTGGAAACAAAAGATATCAAGATAAGATGCTTAAAATTGTCCCTTTTGTCATATGCAGAGTTTGTAAAAAATATTTTGGTGAAATATAAAGCATAGCATTTGCCAATTCAATATTTTCCACATATACAATTCAGTGAGACTATTTAATTAGTTGTATTATGTAACTATCACCAATATTCATTTACAAATTTCCATCCTAATCCAACATTGCATCCTAAAAAATGCACATTTTCCTCCTCCTTCCATTTCCTAATAAATATTGTAACACAGGAATTCCCAGATATTCATTATGGTTTGATTTATACTGCAGATGTGCTGAATTAGAATCTACATTTTTAATAATATCTCCATGTGATTAGTATCTTCTTAATTTGTAAATTCTAGTAAATCTGGGTTGGTAAGGCAAATTGTCAGCAAGGAGTCAAATCCAAGCCCCCAGAGTAGCCTTGTTTGAAGGTTGGCTATTATATTATCATTTGTATATATCTTCCTATTCTTGATATTGTCTTTTAGTGAAATCATACATTATTTAAACCCAAAGACTTACTACTCTTAAAAATTGAATAACAAACTATCATTGATCCACATTCAATTTAAGCATCCATGATTGGTGGCATTTTTCAGTGGGTTACCACTAACCACTAATGAAATCTTTTTAAAGCTATTATGAAAGATTCTACAAGCATCTGTATGGTGGCTGCCTTTCTCTCAGACAATCTTCAGGACACAGAATGCCTTCAATTACAGTCCATAGCACACTTTTGCAATTGTCAGCCTGGCCCAAGAGTAACTTCAAGATTTTCTGACAATCTCTGAGATCCCTTTTAGGGAGCAAAACAGGATCATTGGTCACTATATGCCAAGGGGGAATTTTTAAGTTAAGAATAGTTTCTCACTACTAGAACTATGAAACAATGATTCCAGGTCCTTCAGAATAAACCTGAGGCTGAGCCCTGGTGGTGTAGTGGCTGAGTGCAGAACTGTGGCCCACTGGGCTGGTGGTTCAAATCCAGCAGCAGCTCTCCAGAAGCAAGGTTGAGCCTTCCACTCCCACCAGTAGGCAGTGATGTCCCCCTCCTCCCAAAAAAAGAATAAACCTGGGTTCAGAAACTAGGCACAAAGTACAAGCAGACAGAAGAGGAAGAGAATGGTCCTTCATGAGTTTTAATGTCCTACCAAATGGGGGCAATTTCAGAGCCCTAAGAGTTAGATGAAGGTTGCATCACTTTGTAGGCTTCAATACGTCCACAGCTAGACCAAGTGGCAGAGCAGGGAGACCAAACTCAGGACTTAAATCTGGGCCATCAGTCACATCTTAAAAAAAACTGCAGAATCAGGAAAAAAAACTCAAGTTGATTTTACCACTTACTAACAAAAAGCCTTTCTGGATAGCACTGTCTCAAATAGCCCTAAGGGATTCTCATGTCCTTAACCGATTTTATTCAAGAATTTGACATTTGAAAGGTCAAGAAAAAAGAGAGAGTTTTTAAATTTTGGCGATCAGTGTAAGATAGAAAGTGCTCTGAATGGAGTCGGGAGACCTTGATTCTAATTATAATTCTGTCATTTATTAGCTTTGGGATATTAGACAAGTTCTTGGCCTCTATTCGCCTCAATTTCCTCAAATATGAAAAGAAGCAAATAGAATATTTTAAACAAGAGAACACAGCAAGCACCAAAGAATTCTAAAAGTTTCATCTTAAAATTGGAATTTTGTCACTGTATGGGGAGTTCCAAATGGTAAAGGGCTCCACTATTAATTGAAATTGGTGAGTCAAACAAATCCCAGAAGCACTTTGGTAGAAAAGTATGTCAATCTTCTAAATGATCATAGCCATTGAAAACACTGTAGAATACAATATTACTTTGACACACATAGGGTGAGTTTTCCAAAGTAAACAAACCAGTGATAGTCATATTTGCATAAGAATGACCTTTATATCGAAGAGATTTTTATTTTGAATCAGAAAATCAGCCCAGCTGAGTCTAACTGAAAGCCATGGATCAGATTCTACCCGGAGATTCTCAGACTCATGCATTGGCTGATCAATAAAGGGAGAAGACAATGCTTGAAGCCAGGAGATCATAGGCTGGTGGGTGCAGAATCCAGGGGATCCAGGGTCCACAGGAATATGGCAGGACAATAGCTCCCAGGTGGTTGAGTCAGATGAAGGACGAAGGTCCAGAAAGAATGTAGGAAGCTCTCCAGAGCATATGGTTATATATTAAGAATGCCACATCTCTGAAGACAAAAGAAGAATCGATGCATTTGAATGATGGTGCTGGGGGGAAAATGAAAGGACCATAGACTGCTGAAATGAAGGGCGAATTTACATTGAAGAAGTACAGTCAGCGTGCTCACGGAAGCAAAGATGGCAAGATTTTATTTTACATACTTTGAACATATTTTGAGGCGAGGCCAATCCCTGGAGAAGGACATCGTGCTTGCTAAAGTGGAGGGACAGCAAAAAATAAGAAGACCCGCTGGCTGCAATGATGGGCTCAGACATAGAAAAACTTGCAAGGATGGTGCAGGGGCCTGGGGTGTCTCCTTCTGTGGTGCCTAAGGTCACTATCAAGCAGAATCCACTCCATGGCACTTCAGAACTAACAGCAATCCATTTGAGAGAAAATGATCAGGGCTGGGGCCTGGGTAAGGTATTCCCCTCCATCCTATTCTTCCATGACTGTTGGGCTGGTTGCAGCAGACCCTATTATGCACTCGATTACATTGTGTGAGATCACATCATGGAGGAGAATTTAACTGTGGAACTACTGGCCCAGCCAAGCTGACCAAAGCATAACTATCATCCTTGAGGGGGGAAAGTGAATAGTTCATCTCTGCTATTGAATTACTAGAAGGAGATTTTGCATGTGCATAAGCACAGCATACACAGGAAACTTTTGCTGCACAATTTGCATATAAATGCAGTAATATCAATTCCTAGTGTGCTTAATGACCTAAACCATATAACCTGCTCTTCACTTTCCTTATCTGTAATTTAATGATGATGATGATGATGATGATGATGATGATAGCGATGGTGATGATGATAGCACCTAATGTTTCCTAAACACATGTGGATCTGGCACTGCTTCCAGTACTTTAAGCACACATGATTCCCAAACTCCTCAACTAGTGTTTTTGTTGATGATGAGCCTCCACTGACTCATGGCAACCCCAGATGTGCCAGGGCAGACCTTTAGTCCATAGGGTTCTTCATGCAGTTCTCAGTCTTTCAGAAGTAGACTGTCAAGTCTTTCAGTGGAATGCTTCTGGATGGACTTGACATTCCAGCTTTTTCTGTTAGCAGCCACACAGATAAATCATGTTATTCACCAAGGGAAATCAAGTCTCACAAGAGTGCTCATTAAAAGGCATCATCATCTTTGTTTTGCGTGAGTGGAAATTAAGACCTAAAAAGAGGTCTTTATTTTCTCAAGGTCACTCACTGGGCATAAGCTTCAAAACCAGAACCTTCTAACTTCAATGCATTTATTTCTTTTCCCCCTCATCATTTCACACATCTCTTTGGGAAAATAGGATAGAGAATGCTAAGATCTTTCCCAATGACTGGCATTCAAGTATTTGGTAACACAAGGATTGATGTGGGCAGATATACTTCATGAGTAACTGATCACTCAGCCCCTATAATTCATGCTCTTTTACCAGCCAATTCCCAATCCTTCTTTTTAAAAAATTGATCCTATTTTTATTGAAGATCTTAAGCAATTAATTTCTTGAAAAATGTGTTGAAATCAAAGCCTTTTCGCCTTTTAAAAATGTTACCCTTTGCATGGGTCAGGAGATAGGTGAAGTGCTTTCTCTGGAACAAATCCTTAAAAAATGTCAAAGTAAAAGGAACTGAGGCAACATGATTATATGCCTTTTCCCCTTTTATTCCCCTGAAAACTTTAGAACTATATGACTGCCTCTTAATGTAAGTGAGGGGCTGAGATAAAAAAGAAACCACTATATTCAAACACGACTTTTCTCTGAGATTCTACAAAGAGCAACTCATCTAGTGGGCTCTGAAGATTTACCAATTCTTGAAGAACCTCTACAATTGTGATCTTTAGACGGACTTCAAGCCTGAGAATGAATTCATCCCAGTGATTCAACTTTCAGCGAAACACTAGACAGACCTATAAAGTGAGCAGTGACACCCGGGAAATAATGTATTTCTTAAAACAATCAACCATAAGTGATCAAAAGGACAGCATGTGCTCAGACATAAAGCTCAGAAGACATGAATAAACAGGAAAGAAAGGTAAATGGAAATACAAGGAGGAAGTGTGAAGACTGGTGTCACCTTGTGGAGATTGCAATCAATGTCAGGAAGCAAAGGGTGTCTGATTTGTTGAATGGGCAACCAATTTACTCTGCAAACTTCCACACAAACCACAATTTAAAAGATTTTTAAAAGCATTTTTAAAGATCTCAATTAAAATGTAGTAAACTACGGGAGGAGGGAGGTACAAAATTAGTAGCTTCCTAAGCAAGAATGACCCATCCATAGGAATGGGAGGATGATGTTAGATCCCTTTGAGTCGCTTCCATATCCCCTAACCTTACAAGCAGCAGAACCACATACTATCCAGTTCTGGGCCATTCACAATTTTCCTGTGTGGGACACCTTTCACCGCTGCTTTCTAACATCATCCATCACTCCAAACAGGCACTCACTCACTCACTCATCACTGTCATTGAATCATTTCCTCATAGGAACCTAGGAACATAGGAAGTTTCTGAGATGGTGACTCTTGACTAGAGTAGAAAGTCTTGCTCTCAAAGAGCAGCTGGTGATTTTGATCTGGAAGCAGGCAGCCACAAAGGACACTTTAAACATCGGCTCTCCATTCCCCTGTTACTCCAGTCCTTCGTAACTTTAAACTTTCAATGATCCAAATTGAAGTACTATCACACTTTTGACAAAATGCTTGTTTGTTTGTTTTTGACAGCTGGCAAAATGTTTCATATTCTGCAACAATACTCTTTTAACTGCACCTGAAATAAATATGTGTTTTGGCTACACTATGGCCCAACAGGTTAATGACTCTCGATTCAACCAAAGGAAAAATGGAGACATTTTACAAAAAGAGAAAGTACTTTATAAAAAGGTCTGGTGAACAGTCAGGTTTAATCAGCATCGAACGGTGAAGCAATGCATGCTTTCTGGGCATTCCATTCTTGGTGTCTCGTGCACTGTCTCACCGTTCACATCCCTAACCACTTATGGTAAATGTACCCTCAGAGGACTCAGCACACTTTCTATGAAAAGGCTTCATGGGAAAATATGAAAGGCCTGAAAAATAAGAAGAGGCGAACATGAAGCAACATTTAAAATGGGAGAAATAAGACCCAGAAATCAGAGACCTTTCATACCTGGGAAAATGCTGGAATATAAAAAAAAAGAATCAATTGACAAGCATTTTTGAGGTACTCGGGGTAATCTATCAGCCTGACAATGAAGAATACGATGTCAGACAAAGCTAATTTCCTTCTGTAACAGAGTGACAAGCCTAGCAGTTTGGGGAAAATAACAAATGTAGCAAACAATCGGAGGGCCCCTATACTTTGCTTCAATCAGAAAAGAAACGAGCTCTCAAGAAAAGCACCATAATGGTGAGACCCCCAGAACTCAGGCAGAGCTGATCCTGAGCATAAAGGCAGGAACTATGTGGCCACTTAAAAGTCCTTACAACAAACTCACCATTTGAGTTCTGTGACTATTCTTCAGGTATTGAGATAATTCTTACAAGGGCTTTGAAGGTCATGCATAGGAATTTTTACCTCAACCCTGAAGCCTCACTGCCAGTAAGTGGTAGAAGGAGCCCAGTGTTTGCAAGCTGTAACCGAATTGCCTGTCAGTCAAGGAATGAATGTAAAATACTGTACCCATGTTGTAAGTCAGAGACGTGAATATGAGAAAAAAAAGTATGGATATATTTATAGGGCAAGAGAAGAAGCTAAGAAATTAGCAAACAAAATTGGAGTGAAGTAAGAAATAGTTATTAGAGCAAACACACTAACCTAAAACCTTTTATCTGCTAATGATGTTTGAACTGACTTGAATTAAGCACTCACAGACCTACTCCTTCCCCTTCACCAGCTCCACAAGTTTTTGACACAGTGTAAGGTCAGTGGTATGTACTGTTGTTCAATTTTCCTTTCAATATATCTGAGAGGAGTTTTGCCATTATGAAGATAGCCTTTCCCATCGTCACCAATTTTTTGACAACACTTGGCTCCTCTTTATCCGCTTTTCTTTTAAAACAAGCAGGTCTCCAACAAGATTCCCCTTTAAACAGCCTCTAAGGGAGAGTGGAGCGGGGTGGGAAGAACAAATGTTGGATGGTCAGGCCAATGTGATTTCAGAGCCCCGCCCCTTATCTTCTGTCCAGTGTTAGGCAACTCACTCCTCCTTTGGGGACTCACGATTTCCTCCGATTCGTTAAAATGGCGAGAAACACACCCTGTGATGGTCATGTGGAGGTCAGCAGACTGGAGGCATGCTCACCCGTATTGGTGGCTGTTTTTGCTACTGTTAGCTCCTATCAAATGTGCCCCACCCGAGCCCCAACTCCTGGCAACCATCTCCACACCTGATGGATTGAAACATGCTGCCTAGCTAGGTGCCATCTCCAGGATTGGTTGAGGGCCAGACCTCTAATTATTCTCTCATTTTTGAAAATAGATTGATAAGCCTTTTTTCCTAGTGTGTCATAGTTTGGAAGGTACACTGAACTCTGTTCTGTGTCGTGACATCACTCGAGCCTCTGCTGACACAGGAGTTGAGTCTACACATGGTGTGCATTGACTTAGATTCTACAAGACAGGTAAGGTTTCTACCAGAGAAACCCGATTGCTCTCACTGATAGTCACTTAGAAAGCCTTGATACCTGATAAATACCTTTTTTTTACAACACCTTCAATTCAAATAGGTTTATGTAATTCTGATTTATTTCTAACCAAGTAAAGTTCTGTTAGCTTAACCAAACCAGAGAGACTTCTTTGGGGTTCAAAGTCAGCCTTTTAAGTTCAGAGATCTTCTTGCTGCATTTCCTCTTCCCTCCCCATGCACCACATTTCAAACTGCTCTCTGTTGAAATTTCCTTCAGTATTAAATGCACTAAAAATCACACAGCTCGATTCCCTCACCCAGCTCCTCATTTTATCTGACTCCTTTTGGGATTTAGCAGCGACAACAGCAAAAGGCAAACTCACTGCCATCATGTCAATTTCAACTCATGGGGATCCGAAGGCAGAGTAGGACTGCCTCCATGGGTTTCTGAAACTAAGTCTTTACAGGAGTAGAAAGCCTTATTTTCTAGAAATTCAGATTTGCATATCTTGGTTGGCTCTAACTGTAATGGCATATTTCTCCCACCAAGCACATCAGAACTGTCACCTCTCATCAAAAACCTTTAGCAAAGCCATTCCTCTCATCAGAGAGTCCAACTATCCATCTCACAAAGACAACACAGTCCAAATCAGGACATCATCACAGGCCAATTTGAATGCACACCAATAGATATGCAATAAATACAATTCAAATATTTATAACACAAATCACCTAAGATTGATTTGTTTTTGTTCATTTTAATTGGAGCTGATATTTGCTTGTCTTAGCAACTCTGGTCATCAAAAAGGATGCAGTACTAAGTACCTAAGAACATCAGCAATAAAGACCAACCACAACTTAGACCCAAAGTTCCAGACACATAGGCACACATATTGACATTCTATGCATGTCCTGTTGCTCCGGGCAAATCATTTGTACAGTAAGAGGTGCTACCTTGGCGAAGGCCACTTCTGGGCATAAGAAAATGAAAATCGTTGAATTCTCATGACATCATATAGGACTTAGCCTGTAGGTGTTCAGTAAATGCTAACTTCTTTCATCCTTCCTTCATAATAGAAAGCAAGGTTTAGTTAAAAGTTTAATATTGTGACACCAAAAATCAAGTTGTATAGTTTTAAGAACAGTATCAATGACTTCTTCATTTAAAGTGTGCTAATGGGTAACTAAGAAGCTTTAGTGGTTCTGGGGGTTAGGCATTGAGTTGCTAAATGTAAGGTCAGTAGTTCAAATGTACCAGCCAGTCCATGGGGAGAAAAAGTCAGTTGCTTCCATGATGATTTACAATCCTGGAGACCATATGCAGAGCCACTCAGACAGAATCCACTCAAGGACTGTGGGCATTATGAATTATAATGCAGATGTTAGTGTTAATTGTTTACATTATAAAACAAATTTGTCTTCCATATTTGCTTTCAAAAATATGCACACATATGCTTGAGTCCATAGGTAACCAATGTTTGAATTTTATTCCCAATTTTTCATACTGTGGTTTTAGTGAGCTTAATGAACTTATGTATCTGAGACCTGAATAGAAGGTGCTGGCTCTTTTTACAGAGCATCATGGAAGTAATCAGTCCTTCCTTAATAAGCAAAATTGTCAACAAGATGGCAGGTGCGGTAAAAAATTCTGGGTGGACATAGTTTTCCAGATCAGGATCAAGAAACAAGAGATGGCAGATGGCAGACAAGTGAAAACCAAAAATAGAAACCAGAGTCACTCTGCCAGTCCAAGTCAGAAGCAGGTGGAGTACATAAATATCTCAGACCAGTGAAGTAGGTTAACACCAGAGACCCGTGGGCAGAAAGTCAATTGTTTCTGTCATGATTGCCCTGCTTTAGATTGAGCACTAGGCTTGACTGGCATTGTGAGTTACTAGCTATGGATTTAGAATCATCGAGATTATAGAGTGGAATTTGGTGATTTGCTTGAACCCTTAGAATTGGCCCCAAATGCACTCATACAATTTTGCAACAGGAGACCCAAGGTGAGGATCTTTGTTGAACAACTTCTCTACAATGTCAGCTCCAGTAATCAGGGATCACATTGCTTTACATTTGTATACCCTCAAAGCAACCTTATTTATATCTATCAGTAAAATCGTAATGAACAAGAAAGCGTTATTCAGTCACTTAACATTCTTAGCTATCCTTTATCACACACGGACTTAGAAGTGTGGAAGGGTGGCCTACAGTAAGCTGCAAAATATGTGTGACCTTGAAATGAATTTATCAAGCTATTGGTACAAGGTCCCTAGAGTCCTATGTTGTAGATTCTCATAGTGATGAATCACACTTGAGCATAGAACCAACTATACTGTTTGTTATACAGAAGAGGTAATCCTTTGTGGTGATAACCCAAGTTTTAATGGTCACTGGGATCATGGGGTTCCTTTTAAGAATGCAAGCTCATGACTGCATCTCTAGGGATTCTGATTCATCAGGTCTGGGTCAGGACACAGAAATCTCTTTTCCCTACACCTTAGGGAATCATCCTTGAACCACATTTTTTAAAATGCTGAGGGCATGTATGCATAAGAAGTATTTTCACTGAATGTGGATTTTTAACCACACAGAATTATTTTATGCACTGGATTTGGTTTGCCAATTAGCCTAGGAATGACTTGCAGTATTAAACTAAGAGCATTAGACTTTAAGGTTGCAGGTCCGACATATAAGCTGCAAAATTCTCATCAACTTTTCATGCTTGACTCTCTTGAAGATTGTAAACCAATAAAGGTCTAGAGAGGCATATTTGAGGTAAGAAAATGACCCATCATATCTGTGCTGTTGTAGCATGGACATTTCACCATCAGTGATAGCTAAGCTTCTGTCTCAACCTCTGGTTGAATATTAAAGATCAACTATGAACTTTTTAAATTCAAAATCCTCTCTTCTTTTCTAGCTCCCAATCAATACCTACTTTGTCATTCAGACATTTGAGAGTTTACTATGTGCCAAGCAGTCAACATGCAAAGCAATGATAATAACAATAATTATTGCAATAAATAGCAAGGGAAGGCCATGTATGACCTTCTCTGGCTTCCCTATTACCATGAGGCAGGGGTCAGGCAATTCTGCACACATCATCTTTCCTTACATGTTCCGAAACCAAATTTTCCTCCCACACTACTCTACATCTATGCTGGTTTCTAGAATTCATTTCAAGGGCCATGCAGGACTCACAGACAATATTCTCCATTAACGGGGGTTATTAGGAAAGTTGATAGGTTGTCACAAGTCAAGATCAACATAGCTAAGTGTCTTTCTGGTCCTCAGTTTCTCCGCCATGAGAGTCAAGTTTTTCATCTTTGGCGCTTCCTCTTGGTCATGGTCATGGTACCTTGGCCTTTGCCTTCATGGGCCAGTAGTGCAGCTTACTTGTCACTGTGTTCCACAGTTCCGTAGTCTTGGGCCAAATAAGGAGAATAGTCTCCTCTATTGTACCCCTGAACCAAGTCAAAGTGCCTGGTGAATCTGGCTTTAATAGTATGTGCCACTTCAGACAGAAATCTTAAACACGCTCTTCTAAGATGCTCAGATTTCTCTCTTTTCCACTGCTGCTTCAAAAATGATTCAGTCTTCCTGGCAGGGGAGTGATCATGAAATGGACCTAGTTGAACAGTCCCACCAAGTTATTTGATGGGAGTTGCAGAAATGTGACAAAAGAGCCATGTCAAGACTTTTACTCCACCACAATAATAATGAACATTTATTTAGTACTTACTAAGCTCTGGAAGCAATTTGATGGTACTAAGTGACTTGAAGTTCTGAGAGTAAGGATATTCTACACTAGAATCCTAGGAATAAGATGCTAATATTATCTCCTAATGATGAATCACACTTAAGCATAAAGCCTACTTGGCCAACTCTGAGTGAAGGGTGAAGCTACTTGGGCAAGGCTAAATAGGGAAGGACAGGACTGAGATTTAGCCACTAATCAAAGCACACACATCCATATTCCATTCCCTATTCATTTGCATCAGCTCTGGTTATGGGTTAGAACACCGGTTCCCAAAGAGTGGTACAGACCAGAAGCATTAGCATTACCTGGTAACATTTTAGAAATTGCAAATTTTAGTCCTCACCCTATATCTAATAAATGTAAGCTCTCAGGGCTAGGGCACAAACCCTTCTATGATGATTCTGATGAATGGTCAAGTGTATGAATTTGGTCTTTAGAACTCTGAGTCCTAGATTGAATGCAACATCTTGAGTTGCTCAGTCATCTTGACCTACTTGCAGGATTGTGAGTACAACTGTCCAGTGAGATAATGATAATTGCAAAGTCTGTTGGAATTCATGCTCCCACTAAGTCCACACCTTTTCTGGTTTTAAAGGATACCCCCTGCCCCTGGATGAATACAATGAGAACCGAAACATATCTTTCTTTCTATCAAATCAAAGTAGTATCTAAGCAGCCTTTTATCCATTCAGTCAGATATGCATTCATTCCCCAGGGTTAAGGACCTCCTGTGTATTAGATACCTATGTCAAGCACTAAGGAGCCATAAGGAGGGAAGTTGAGGAAGAAAGCGGGAACAGAGTACAAGGATCTACATATGACCTCCTCCCTGGGGGACGGACAGCAGCAAAGTAGGTGAAGGTAGATATCAGATGGTGTGAGATATAACAAAGTAATAGTAATTTATAAATTATCAAGGGTTCCTGGGGAAGGGGGAGCATGGAAGAAGGGGGGAAATGAGGAGCAGATACCAGGGGCTCAAGTGGAAAGCAAGTGTTTTAGGAACGATGAGGAAAACAAATGTACAAAAGAGCTTAGCACAATGGATGCATATGTGGGTAGTAATAAGAGTTGTACAAGCCCCCAATAAATTCATTTAATTTTTAAAAGGCATATAAGGGCAACCAGTTACCAGAAATTCCACAATATATAGACCTGGACTTTGAAAAATGGCAGTAATTCTGTCTCACCAATTCCAAGGCTATGGCCTGATACATACAATGCCCACATGCATTCAGGTAATAAAACCCAATAGAGAAGAATACAATCTAACTGCATGACTCTTTCCTTCCATTCCTGCCTCTCAACAAAGATGTGCCTGGAGCCTGAGCTAAAGCTGCCAAAGGACTCAAATTCTACTCTATTTTCTCCAGCCAAGTGCCAGTCGGAGGCAGTTGCCAGAGGCATTTTAGTCCTACGAGGCATAGAGGGGTAAATAATATGGTAATAGCTATTTTTCACTTAGTTGAAGTATATTCGCTATCAAGTTATCACCTGGAAAGGCTTTATCATTTCAACACACCCTGAGAAGACCCTTGGACAGGTTCGGGAGGCATGTCTCTTCTGCTGGTGGAATGGAATCACCAGGAGAGCAGTGATGTTGGTGTTGATATTGTACATTTATGAATTTAAAGTACCTAGAATTATTCAGTTTGCTTTGTATTGCTCTGGCCTGTTCAACTGTCTTATCATCATTTAGAAAAGGATGTGTCAAATTTTGAGGGGGGGCATCACTGCTTCTAATGGTTGTGGGTGCTACCTAGTGCTGCTCCTGAGAGCCGCCGCTGGATGTGAACTGCCAAGCCAGCGAGCCAAAGTCCCTCACTTATGCCACTGGGGCTCAGCCCAGAATTTGTCAAATTTACTAGCTTTATGCTATGCCATTGTTAGGTCCTTTTAAGGATTTCCGCATATATAAACTCCTCTGCCCCCCTTCCTTCCCCACTCCTAAAAACCTTTGGTCAGACTCATCAAGTTTTGGTTTAGGAAACATGGTTGACCTGCTAATAAAATGCACACGGCTTGCATCTTGACCAATCCGTATGTCAAGAATAAACTTTGGAAAAATAAGTCACTTAAAAGTGTGTAAGCCAGATATAGTGTCCTACTCTAGAAAGTCTTTCCAACTGGGTCAGCTCCGGTTTCTTGGCTGCACACATGGGATTTTCCCTCCCTGGCTGGCCTTTGGGAAGACTAGACTGGCCGGAGAGAGGCCTTGGCACTTGTTTCCTTTTCTGAAACTACTGCCATGAATGGCCGGAACTAGAAAGCAAAAAAAGATCAGATGCCCAGGGTCAGGTTGCTAAACACAGAGCACAAGCTCCAGGGGCCAAAGCAGGGGAGTCAGGGCTAAAAAGGGCTTGCCCTCATATACCGCCAGAGAGGAGGTCTCTGGCCACCCTGTCATTAGAGCTCTGTCAACTTGTTTTATCTGAAAAGGCCTGCCAGAGACCACCCACAGCAAAGGCCAAATATTAACAAGCTGAATTCCTCTAGGTAGATATTCTCAAGGATGACTCACTCAAGACAGCTGAAAACCTGAAAAGCTCAGCCAGGCAACACATCTGAAGACTAATTATCTCCCAGGGATATGCTCTTCTGTCCATGTATTCACACAGGCCTATGCAGGCACACTTGTGTGCCTACACACACACAAACACACAGTTTCATGAGGATAAAGGGAAATGTGGGCATCTGTGTCTGCTTCCTAAATATACAAAAGGCCTGGATGTGGTTTCAACTGTCTTTGAGGGGTAACTCTAAACCCTCCTCACCATCTCTTTCTGAGCCACCATGATTTTCATAACAGCTTATGGAATTGGTTGGTGGAGTCTTGCCCTGGAATTACATAATCCCCATTTGCTAATATCTTTCACACTATCAACTTGCCATCACTATTCTTCCCTAAATATTTATACCTTTTTGAGTCCACAAGCCCTGTATTTCTCACTCTACACAATGCAAGTCCATATGAAAGTTCTCCTACATCTAATATTTAAATAGAAAACCTTTCTTTCCCACAAGGAGTTCACAAAAATAGGCGATGAGTCCATTCAGATCCAGTTGTCTTCTCAATGCATAATAAAAATTACATTGGCTAATGATTTCAACAGTTTTAAATGAAGGAGTGAAAGAATACCGAATTGTTCTAGTGTAATAGGAATCATTAAAGAAAAAGGCACGGAATGTGAATGTGTTGTTTTTGTCATTTTGCAACAATAGATGAAAAAGGATAAAGATAAAACAATGACAGCCTAGGAGAAGAGAACACATCAGATTCAAGTGAACAGATTTCGACCAACCCCTCCTCCTTTCCTGAAATATCTCTAACAGGAGGAAAACCAAATTCTTTATGTTTTAGCTCGTTGTAAAATTTTCTGGCTCTTCTAAATGAACAGATTGCTCTGAATTGAAGGAAGAGAAATAAGCAAGCAATACTGAGGCATTTTCAAAATTCAAGAGGAAACAGTCAAAAAGGGGAGACACCTCCAACAGCAATGTATGATCTTAGAAGACACATTGTGGAATCTAAAGACTCTACAGTCAGCCATCCAGGGGCACAGAAGCTAATCAATTCCCCTTGCTGTAATAGAAGGAGAGGGATGATGAAATAAAGAACCATCAAAGGGAGAAAGTGTCAAATAGAGAAGCCCACAGGTTTCCTAGAGAATCTTTGGTGCATGCCCTCTATGTAGTTCCATGCTGTATCTCAGCTTTGCATGCCCAGAAACTCAATTTGTGTCCTTCCAAGGGACTCACACACAGGAGACTACCTCATTCTCTTCAGTCACGAGCGAGTGCTACAGCAACCAGAACATGTGTGTATTCACAAACATTTAGAGGGGGCATTCATTCAACGAGTGTGGCAGTCATGGACTGATGTTAATTTTATGATTCAGATGTAGGGGTGGAGTCTGGCCTGTAAATCTGGAGATAGCCATTGAGTAGCTGATGAGGCCTCTGTGTGGGCATGGCTTTCACCTGAGACTCCTGAAAAATCTCACGATATTTCCCTCGTGAAGATGAGAAGCTATCTTCCCCAGTTATTGGGAATTAGTTTCAGAGATGATTAATCACAGGCAACACAGAATGGCGGCGTCTGGGAGGCTGGAGTAGCCGGTGGAGAAACCACACGGCTTTGCCCTGATGGAGCTGGACCTCTGAGGCTGGGGCAGCCACATGGAGGCCTCTTCCAGCAATGAGTTGCTTCTGCCACCACGGGATGCTTTTGATGGACTCTGAGCCCTAGAAGCGAGGAGACATGGGGAGACCTCTGTTGGCGCCGGGACACTAGCCACTGACCTGTGACTTCGTGAGTGAGAAGGAGACTTTATGGACCAATTTCAGGCATATGGGTTAATATCAGACTTGTGACTTTGAGCTGGATTGGGCTGAGATGTTTTCTCAATGTCCTGTTCCCCTTGAATATAAACCCATTCCTTATATCCATATGCGTGGCTTTGAAATTTGTTCCTTTAGTCTACCCGGACTGACACACCAAGAGAATGTGGTTCCTCCACTCCAGATACCATGAAAGCACGTCTGCTGCCCAAAGGCCTATTTAAAGTGTTACAGAGCAAAAATGTCCCTTTGAGGCCTAGTACAACTTACTCAAGTCATGGCATTTTAAGCAATCTCATATGTATTCAAAAGCTGAATGATGAGTGAAGAAAACCAAAGAAGAATTATTGCTTTTGAATTATGGTAATGACTAAGAATATCAAAATACCACGGGCTGCCAGAAAAAATATATATCCATCTTAGAAGATGGAGGAGCGGAATCCACCTCAGAACGAAGGATGGCAATACATTGTCTCACACGCTTTGGACATATTACCAGGAGAGACTAGTCCCCCGGACAGTACATCATGCTTAATGAAGTAGAAGGTAAGTGGAAAAGGTAGACCATAGAAGAGATGGGTTAGCACAGCAGTTGCCTGTATGGACGCAACCACAATTGTGAGGACGGCTTGGGTCTTGGCAGCGTGGGGTTCTGTTGTACATAGGGTGGCTCTGAGTTGGAACTGACTCGATGGCACCTAACAGCAACATTTCATCTACACATGGCAAAGTGTTATATGTGCATGCAAAGGTATATGTATGCCTGTGGTGTTTCATCTTCAGAAGCCTGCGGGAAGAGCATGAAGACAGAGCAAGGCGATTTCACCCATCCCACAAGTAAGTAAGAGGTCTTCCGACCCATTACCCTCTAACCACCTCAATCTGGGTCTGAATTTTCTTTCTCTGGTCATGTGAAAGCTTCCAAATGGAGCATTGCCTTTTTGATAGGCAATTCTGTGGACTAATGTCAGTTCATTATACTAGTCAAGTCATGTTTTTTGCAACTTCTAGTCTCACCTACAACAATCTGTCTATAGGAAATGCTGGTTAGATGTCAGCCATCTGAAGACCCCTTACTATTGCCTCCATGTGGAAACTTCAACAAAACTAAGAAGTTAAGTGTCTCAAATTGGTGATTTTGGAGCCTTTGGGTATAATATAAGTTGAGAGTTGATTGCTTTTAGATCTGAACGCAGGTGTCTTTGCTCTCTTGTGTAGAGTCTGTACTTTTTGTTTCATTCAGAAACTACAGAATTCAAAGAATGGAATCTAGGAGAAAGAGATTAGCAGCCATGATCAGAGGTACAGATGAAATAAAAATACTAATGTTATCTAATGAACTTGACTTTCATTTACAGACTACCTCTTCTCTCTGTGCTTTCAGCCCTTACTCTTCCAACTACTGTTGGACTATTCTACATAGTGCATCTCCTAAAGCAGCCCCTTCTGGGTCCTCTTTGCTCCATCTGATTCTGCTCTTCCCAATTATCAGATTGATTGTGTGCTCAGATATCTGTGACTAGAGCAGAATGTTAAACTCCATTCATGCTCAGGGGATTGTTTGGGATTTGCTTCTTGTGTGGCAATAGAATTTCTACTGTGAGGTTCACAATTGTGCTATGTTTTATTGCTATTTGTTTTCCCCACTTGAGATGGAAACAAAACAAACAAATCATTCTTTCTGAAACTGTTCTCTATCCCAGGGACTCAGTGGAATTACAACACAAAGCCATGAGTTGTTCAGCCAGAAATCAGTCTTTTCCTCACAGTAGGAGACTGGTTACTGCCTGGCCACAAAGAGAAGCTTAACAAAGACTGGTGTCATAGAGGATGGATAGGGGTCAATGAACCCTTTACATTTTACCTTTTGCCTGTGTAACAAGGGGGGAAACAAAGCTGAAAAGCTTCTTTACCCATTGTCAATTCAAGGCACCAAGCATTGATAGAGTACTAGTAGGTACTGTGGTGTATAAAATGATGATTAAGAAATGATTTCTGCTCCCAAAGAACTTTAAGAATAGAGAGTAATTTATGTACACAGAGGAGTTAGGAGTACAAATCTATAGCCAAGGAGTGACCCAGAATATTGGAAGGATAAAGAAAAGAAAGAAATATCATTAATTAAAAATTGCTTTGTGATTGTATATGCCAAATCACCAAGTTGGCTCCAGTTTTGTTTTTTTTTTTTTGCTTTTTTTGGAGGGGGAGAGCAATACTGACACACATTCTGTCTGCTGCAGTAAAACTCCAAGCTTAACTGACTCTTTGGTAGAAACAACCAGGCCCTCTACTAGCATGAGTAGAGAAAGAAAAACTCAAGAAGAAAGGGGGAAAGAAATATTTGGAAGAATAGGAGGTGGGGGATATTATTCAACTCGTTATCTTCATTCCAGAAAGTGTGAATGAAAACATGAATGAGTTGGGATAAAACTAAGAAGCTATTTCCCTAAACCACTGACTAAAACTTGAGTTTTCTCCAAAATGTCATGACCATGCAAATGTCACCAAGGAAAAAGAAGAAAAGATGTATGGGAGAAAACAGCAACTACATTGAATCCTAAAAATATTGAACAGTGATGCTTGCAAATAACATGTAAGGATAAACAAATGTCAGATACAGGATATGTGTTGCCTTACCAAGATCATAGAAGGATATAAGGTCAAGTGTAGAGAATGGAGATAGAAAGTTTAGTAAGACTCAGCTCTTAGAAGAGTCTGGACTTAATTCAATAGGTAAGAGGGAGTTATTAGAGCTTCCAGGGCAGGGAGGAAACATTATTAAATATTAATTTAGGCAAAAGGGAGAAAATACAATAATGAATGTCATCATTTAGTGGACTTTAAACATTCTGGAAACATTGGGATTGGATGAGATTGGATGAACCCCTGGAATTATTGCCCTGAGATAATTTTCAAACCTTAAACAAAATATACCCCCTTAAAGTTTTCTTTGAACTAAACAAGGAACTAAGCTAGTTTTGAACTAGCTTAACTACATTTTTTTAAGTTTATCTTGAGCATTATATTCCTTTAAGAACTATCGATGTGACAACATCAATACAAATGATAAGCTAGAAATTTAAAAGAAAAGTTTGTGATAATGAGGGAGAAACAATTGAGTAAAGGCTGGTGAGAAACAGTTGCACAACTCACATTGGAAAAGTGGTGTCATTCAATTATACATGCAATGATGGTTGAATTGGTGTTTGTTTTGAAGTATATAGCCTCAACAACAGCAAATTATATTTTAAATTAAAAAACAGTGGAACACAGTTTACTGTGGCACATATGTAATCACATGGGAATCAAGTCAATGACATTTGGTTCTTTTGAGAAGGGGGTAATAAGAATAAATGCTTGCCTTTGAAATTTTGTGATGAAATATGCGGTACAAATTTGAACAACAAATAAATGTTTAGAACCAAAAATATATCCTCAACATTTGTAACTCAGCTTATACTGTGTTATGTGTATTTAACAGTCATTGTATCCTTTACCTGACAAATAAACAAATCGGTGAATTCAAAGAATAGAAATGTAAATAAAATACTGAAAACCCCAAACAAGTAAATTGTGGATTTCAGGAGAATAATCAGGTGGCACAGTGGCCTAAGCCTTTGGCTGTAACCAAAATGTCAGTGATTCAAACCCTTCAGCTGCTCCCTGAAAGAAAGATAGGACAGTCTGCTTCCAGAGCAATGCACTGCTTTGGGCCATTTCCGCTCTCTGCAATGGGTTGGAATTGACTATCCATGAGAGTCGCTAAAATTGCATTCGGGAGTCCTCAAACTTTTTAAACAGGGGCCGAGTTCACTGTTCCTCAGATGATTGGAGGGCCAGGCTACAGATAAACCAAAAAAAAACTATGAACAAATTCACTGTGGGCCCAGGATGAGTTGGCTGCTAAGCAGGAGAACAGCAGCTGCAAAAACACGCGGTGGCCAGATAAATGTCCTTGGCTGGCCGCATGTGGCCCAGGGGCCATAGTCTGAGGACCCCTGACTTATTGACAGTTTATTGTAAGAGGCTGAGAATCAACTGTGGGCAAGAAGATTGATTAGGAAGCACTGAGGAAAACTGTGAATTCTGGTTGCAACACAAGGTTCAGCTGAAAAGTGGCTAACATTTCATATCTACTATGTGATTAAGTGACGAATGTTATCTGTGCTTGTGGCATTGAAAGATTTTCAAAGTGTTAAAATAGTTATTTATTTCATTCCTTCCAACCATCCTATGAGTTAGTTAAGATAGATTTTCTGGTCCCCATTTTCTAAATAAACAAATGTAAACAAAAGTCCTGTACTGATGAGAAGTTGTTGTCATTTTGAATGAAGTCAGTCAGAGGACCAAGACAGTACCCAGGCCTCCCGACAATCAGAGTAGCATCTTCCTCCTGACACTCACAGTCTAACACTTCTCCTGCTTCCACACAACATTTTGCAAGTAAGAAAACTACCTTTGCTCATGTAAATGATCCATGCTTTTTTAAAGACTTGCCCTCATTTGCAAAACATAAATTGCTTGTGGCAGACTAACCAACTTTCATTAACTTGTTTTCTTATCTTAAAAATAACTCTAGCCCAACCTAATTTATTCCCTGTAGCAAGTCCTTCTCACCTGAGCCATGTTGTTCTTTGGATGAAATACACCAAGAACATTATCCACTCAGCTTTCCCACAAGATGTGTGACCACTCAGGTGAAGTAATAAGAGAATGCTGTGCTAATATTAGAATAAATTGTACCTCGTTTTCCCACTATTGCTTCTGAAGATTTCTGAGAGAAATAAATGAAAACCTAAAAAGTAGATGAATATATACAATTCCATTTAGGGCTATTCAAATTGCTTCCAAATAAAAGGCAATGGTGATGACTTGCTGCCAAGCCAGATCTGGCCCTGAGAACAGGCAGAAATGGATATGCCAAATCAGCTCCTGGCAGAAGACAGAAACAATCCCTTATCTTGGGACAAAATAAAGGCCAACTAGAAATTTGGAGTTTTTTTTTTTAATCAATAATGGCCTAAAAAAATCACATAAGGAAAAATAGTGTATACTTTCACTCAAATCCAAAGATAAATGCATATATACATGCACAATGATGCCTCCATTGTAAAATAGCTCCAAGCTTGAATTGCTCACTTTTGAAGAGCATATTTTGAGAAAAAAAAAGGTTCCCTAGTCAAGCTGAAATGTGACTTAAAGAACATGTACAGGCTGGAATGAGTCACGGTCAGTCTCACCTCAGACACAAAGGGGTAATGCTTCAATCAAAGTGCCATTCTCACTCAGAAAACATACAGTGCTTGTGTGTTGAAACATGCAGCTTTTTGGCACTTATTAATATAACACAGTGTAAACATGGTGCCAAAGAAAGTTAGTGAGACCAGCAGTAAAGCTAAGAAGAAAACTGTGAGAACCTCAATAGAGTAAAAGAAATGAATGGTGCTGCTTCTCTGATTTGGTGTCTGAATACAACATGGCTAGGTGGACATTTCTGTTAGTGTGATTAAAGTGACTAAAGTAGCGAAAGGTGTGACACCCATTACCATGAAGCGAAGACCCCAGAGCATCAAAGAGGTTGAAAGGTGACTGTTATTTGGGCAATCAGAAAAAAACTTGGCAGTGATAGCATATCCAAGAGTATATTTGAAAAGAATAAAAGCCCCCAGACAGATTGAATGAAAAATGTTGCAGGAACGAGTGCTAAGCAGCCTGAGATGTTCAAAGGCAGCCATAGCTGATGGAAAAGATTCAAAGGGAAACAGGCATGCACAGTAGAGGGAGGGACGGCGAAAGGGGAAAGGGGAGGTCAAGTGCAAATAAAGACAAAGATATAAAGTTGTGCCTGACTTTGCTGAATAATTGGAGGCTGAGGGTTTCACTCCCCAGCAACTGTTCAACTATGACAAAATCAGATATTTGGGGACAAAAATACCCAATAGAGAACGACAGTAGCAGGCCTCAAGCCTATGAAAGATAGATTCACTCTTGCTGTGTGGGAATGCTAATGGGCACTTCAAAGTGAAGTCCATGTTAGTGTAGCATTCCAAAAAAATCCATGGGGTCTTTAAATCTCAAGACATAATGAGAGATAATTTAATTGTATTTACTGTCTTGTGTTTTGTTACTGATATACTGTATTTCCTGTGTTTGGACATGTGAGGGGCTATTTTTACAGCATAGGGATGTGAATGTTGTGCTACAGTCCTTGAAAAATATTAATTTATAAGTGTAATTTGGGGGTCTCAGAACCAATTATTTGTTTTTTTTCCATTATTCCTTATGAGAACAACATTTTCAGTCTGCAACCCTTTCGAGTTTTGAACATGAATTTGGAATTAATTGAGTTCAGCAACTGAGGTATATCTGTGTGTGCGTGAATGAGTGAGAAAGTGAATGAGTGAACGTTTAAAGTGTCCCACCCACAGTGATCAAGTCGATTCCCACTCACAACGACCCAATGGAGTTTCTGAGAATATAGGCCTTTTAAAATTTTTCCATTTATGGTTTTATTTAGTCCAAATAAAGCTCTCAAATTAGCCATCTATTCATTTTCTTCGCTGAGCAGCCTGACGTTGGGATGGGGGACACTGAAGGGCAGCTGGGCTTCTCTGCCTGTGATGGCTTGGTGCTTCCCGGAGAGAACATGATGCTCAATCTCTGATCTCCACACAGTAAGGCTTGTTACCCATCAACAGCACTTCCAGTTCCTTGACATGGTGGACTAGGAACTTGTGGACGCCACTGGACAGCAGGTCTTTTTGCTGCTCCTGTCACCAGTTGGGCATTACCATCTGGATCTTAAATCTTTTCTGCAACCTGCTGCCAATGTCTCTAAGCTTGTGCCAATTCCATTTAATCTTGACATAGTGGTCTCATTGGTGCCAGACGAACTTCTTGGTCTTCTTTTTGACAATTTTGGGTCCTACCCAGAGGTCTGAGGGCAGCCACTATGAAGCTGGGAGATGTGCATCTGCCCTTGCCAGCACTGTAAAAGAGGGGAGGTGAAGGATATAAATCTTTATGGGAGCAGATAGTCTCCCCCTTTTCATCGTAATGGCTGGTGGATTCAAACCGCTGACCCTGTATACGTATAACCAGGATATCATTAGAATTCCTCAAGATCATAGATATTTGTTAATTTTGTTAATTTTTAAATATGGTTATTGTCAGCACAAGTTGACCACATTAAACTATGCCACTAAGAAGTGCTCAAACTATCAGTCATCGACGAGAAAATTGAAACAAACTTAACAGCCCTATTGAAGGCATGAATAAACTACCCAAGTATAATCATGGAAACACAGAGAGGAAGACACAATCGATGATTAAGACATAATGAAAATATATTGCTTATGCACATCAAATGATTTCATCAATAGAATAAAATGAAAGCCCACAGGTTGGAAAACATTTTTTTACCAAGAACCAATAGGACAAGGGTCTAATTACCAAAATATACCGAACTGTACAACAGCTCAACAAGAAAATAGTATAGAACCCAATTAATAACTAGGACAAAGACATGAACAAACAGTTCACCAAAAATGAAATACAACTGGTTAACAAACATGAAAAATGCTCATGATCACTAGCCATTCAGGAGAGAGAAATTACAACCACAGTGAGAAACCACATTACACTCACAATGCTAGGTCAACCAATTAAACAAAACAGAAAGCATCAAATTGCTGAAACTCTTATACAATGTTGTTGGACTTATAAATATATAAAACCACTATGGAAGACAATATAGTGATATAGCAATTGAGAAGTGAAGTCCTGTATGATCCAGCAATAACACTATAGGCATACATCCCAAAGAAATGAGACAAAATAAAAGTGGATGTATATTCTCCCATGTTTATAACAGCACAGTTCATAATAGCATAAAACTGGAAGCAGCCTATACACCCAACAGTGGAAGCATGGATAAAGAAACTATGGTACATACACACAATGAGTACTGTGCATACCTAAAAAACAATGATGAAAAGCATGAAACTCCACATGGCATTGGAAGAACTAGAAATGATCATGCTGAGTGAAATTAGCAAATCACAAAAGAACTAATATTTTACAAGCCTACTGCTATGAGAAGTAACACCAGTTAAAATTCAGTTCCCAGGCCATATTATACCTCATGTATGTGTTATTCAAAAGAATCACCTCAGAAGAGGAGAGCTCACATTGGCTGGAGTGACTTCTTCAAGATGGGGAAAAAAAGAAAGTACCATTTATTTGATGCTATACAACATTCAGACAAGGATATGGCAAATCAACAGATCCTCCACAGGCATGAAAGGAAAATCTTAGTGGGAAATCAAGATAAGATCAAAGGAGAGGAGCATCTACATTTCAGAGGAGGCACTAATATTTCTGTTTGTGTGTATGTTGGGTGTGTCAATCTGGATAGACTAGAAAAACAAATTGATAGACACTCATGTATATAAGAAAGAGGGGCCTGAGCCCCGGTGGCGTAGTGGTTGTGCGCGGGACTGCGGCCCACTGGGACGGAGGTTCAATTCCAGCAGTGGGGCTGGGCCTCCTACTCTCACCACCGGAGAGCAGTGATGCCCCCCCCCCCGCCCAAAAAAAAGAAAGAGGTATATATATAGGAGCAATTGAATATTGAGAAAATGCCCCAACCCAGTCCAAATAAAGTCCATAAATCCAATATTAGCCCATATGTCAGATACCAATCTATAACGTTCTCTTTAGACTCATGAAGATCTGCAATGATACTGTATGCAGGAGGCTCACAGGTCAGAAGTTTGGAAGTCTTGTGGATCCAGTGGCATTGTAAGCATTGTAAGCACTGGCAAGGGTGACTTCTCCAGCTCCCAAGGTCTGGTTACATCAGGGTAGGCCAAAGTGATTTCTCCAGCTCCCAGGGAATAGCTCCATGTGTCTTGTCAGTAGAATTTATCTCAGGGAGTAAGCAAAGAGAGAGAGAAAGGTTCTCCCGCCTCCATGAAGGAAAATACCGGAGTTCCCAGAATCCTCAGGAGAAGGTCATGCTCACACAGAGATCTCATTGGCTATGATCTGATTGACAAATTAGACTCCATCTCCTCACTTTTAATGCTCTCAAGTCCAAATTGACTTCAGATTATGTAACTACCACAGTGAGTAAATGGGAAGGAGCAACCTGACATCAGGAATTGATGCCCCAAAATAATTGTAATGAAAAGGGATTTAAATTGTAAGGAACCCAAGGGGAGAATAAACCTGGTTCTATGTTCCTGGGTAGATGCATTGAATAAGTATCTACCCAGCCTTGGTGAATCACACAATGGACGAAAGCACTAGGGTGACCTTACAAATAACATCACATACAAAAAGGGCTCAATATCAAAGTCTGACTGAACAAGTTGGACCCTTCCTTAAAAGTACTCATATACCTTAGACTTAGGACTGAAATTCTCTGATAGGAGAGGAAACAAATGATGGTCTACCCTAGACAGTGAAAATGTCTGTCTTTGAACTTTAGTATTTCACTGCTACCCTTGCATCAATATGACAGGTATTCATCTGATAGGCATGGATCTGCCCTTGTTACAGGAAAATTTCCCCAAGCATCAATCCCCATGCTCAATGTAAACAGACTCAATCATTTAAAAATACAATATGCACAAAGCAACAACTCACAGACTGTACCTTGCAGCTAGACTATAATTGCACAGACTCCTCTTATCAATAGTACCTTAAATTCTATGCCATTGAATAAATCCTTGATGTTATCAATGCAACTGCCTTATAACCCAAGGGAATGAGCACCATTGTTTTTCTTTTTAGTTTAGTTTAGATTTTGTTTTGTCATAAATGATAATATGACCACTAAAGTAAACCGGAGTCATTCATAACCTTTGAACAAGCATATAGATACTGATCTCCCATGTAATTCTGCACTATACTCACCCTCTTGAAGAAATCACTACAACAAAGTGCAGTGAAGAAATCAGATGGTGCCCAACTATCTAATCAAATAATGCCTGGGGTCTTAAGAGTTTGTATTCAAGCAAGCAGCCATCTAAAGGAAGCATCACGTAAGCCCACATGGAAACAGTACACCAACCTGTATGATTCAAATATGATAATAACAAAATCCAAATATGACGAAGTAAAAAGTATCAGAACTTAAATTGTGAACACCCAAATTGTAGAAGGCTATGCGGATATTGGAAGCCAAAAATGAATCTGCAGAGTATCTAGTCAAATAAAGCCTATGGGAGATACCCTTTGGTCACAGTTGAGGGATTCAGACCACTTTTCTGTCAGATAGAGATTATTATGAACTTGATTATGGTGGATGGAACCATGGGTTAATACAACACCTGGTCAATTGACCTCCTTCTTGACCTAAACTGAATTTGTTCTAGACTTAAATTTTTCTCCCTGTTCCATGGCAGAAATTCCTTCTCAAGCTTAATTTAATATTTCCAGTGGTCTTTTGTCCCGGCCTGCGGGTCCATAATTCACAAGTCCTGGAAGGAGGAGCGGGAATTGGGGGGGACAGGAGACGCGAGAAATGGAGACAAGACAGGATTCTGATCAAGTCTCATTTATTGGGGCAAAACTCAGGGTATATATAGCCAGTGGTCCAGGGTAAAGGTCACAGCTTATGCTAATGAGGTAAAGTCACAGGGGGCCAATCCTAGAAGAGTGCCAAGAGTGCCAAATAAGGCATGCGAAAGGGGCTGTTTAAAGTGACAGTTAACAGTTTAAAGTGACAGTTAACAGTTTACAGTTACAGTTTAAAGATAACAGACTACTAGTCTTAGGTGATTAGCATATAGTTAACTGACAAGTGAAGGTTAGCAAGTCCACAAGTTAAGTTTCAAAGGGCAGGGCTGTTTACAGTTATAAAGATAATAGACTACTAAACTCAGGCAACAAACAGTAACAGAGTTCAGACTAGTGACTGTAGCAAGGTCAAGCATGTCCGGGCTGGATGGCTCCGGACAGTCTTTTTCTTTTGTTCTATATTTTTATTTGTATCATTATATTTTCCTGTTTTGTTTGTGTGTTTGTTTCTGTTATGTTTCCCAGTTTATGAAGCACAGAAGGAATGTATAGATAGAGACAGTAACTGGTCCAATGGTTTCTCAGGGATGGGGAGAGAGCAGAGTAAATGGAGAAGTAACAATGAATTGAGGATGGGGTAGGGAACACTAGAACTGATTGTGATGATGTATATAC
This sequence comes from Nesogale talazaci, assembly GCA_004026705.1. Classification (NCBI taxonomy): domain Eukaryota; kingdom Metazoa; phylum Chordata; class Mammalia; order Afrosoricida; family Tenrecidae; genus Nesogale; species Nesogale talazaci. Next base: position 54,562 of record PVJH01006900.1, read on the forward strand.
AACTCTTTTTAAAAGTGACATCACTATGGAAGTGTATGGTATAGAATTTTATGTTGAGAAAATTATTTTTATAATAAAGAAGTGCCCAAGAGGGAAAAATGCTTGTACTAGAGATTTTGACATATATAATTTGGCAACACTAATAATGACTTAAAATGAGTATATAGACACACAGATATGTATAGGCACCTGGCTATATGAATAGGTACACATCAATGTGTATGTATATTAATAGATAGGACAATCAATATCTACATATAAGTTCATATGTGTGTGCAGGTATATATTTTCATAAAAGACACAGTTATAAAACTTCTCATCCATAGCCTTAAAAGATTGATTTTCCAGGTACAAAAAGTTAAGGATTTTGTGTCATGGGAAACTCATTCAATTGGCATTGTATAGCACACAATGTTCATCTTCTCCATCCTAGTGGAATTAGTAGAATTTGGGTTCTTAAAAGCTTGAGAGCATACATAAAAAAGTGGATCAATCTCTGCTCATTAGGAGAAAAAGATGAAGAAGGAAATCAAATCTCAGAGAACAAACAGTGTCATAGGAGTAACAGTTTATATGAGCCTCATCGATCTTGAAAAAGAAAGAATTAGAAAATTCCATGTTACATTGCTGAACATTCTAACCAGGGTCACAAAAGATGATTCCAGATAAAATATGGAAAAGATGCAGAACAAAAATAACATTCTTATAAAAGTCCAGACTTAATGGACCCATTGAGACCAGGTGACTCCCTGAGACTATTGCCCTAAAATAAACTTTAAATCTTGAACTGAAATTATTCTCTGGGATTATCTTTCAGTAGAATAACAGAGTGACTCATAAAAGAAAGGACATTACCCCTAACATAGTTCTGTGTGTATATATATACATATATATACATATAGATATAGATATCTGAGACCAAAGATCTACAGTTCAACTGAAGCAAAGATAAGAAGATAGAGGACCAAGGGAACTAGAGTACTAATCATGGACAACCCAACACAAATTTTTTTTAAAAGTTCCAAAGGCTACATTTTATGAAAAGAATTGAGTTTGGAAATCATGTGGCTCATGCATATAGCACGGCACAGGATTATGGACTATGAAATATGTCTTTGATTCAGCACATTTTCTCCTTTTGAATAGTATATTTTAGCCTCTGGTAGCACAGAAACCTGTGCCAGTAGCAACTCCTCCCTTATAACTCTTTTCTTTTAGCTTTTTGGCTTAGCAATGACATATGTTTACTGGGGTTTAAGCATTGATACAGAAATGTGGGAGTAAAGGCCAGAAGTCCTCGTACAGTCTGCTATGGGACACACTGCATCTCAGGGCACACAGGTTATAAGTGACTTAGTGCTGTGGAGCAGGAAGATGAAATTTGCATTCAAGTCCAGGTTACTATTATAATTGCCATCACCAAACCTGCCTCCAATATATGTTGAAACCCTAACCCCTGAACATGGGAATGTTTCCTTCTTTTGGAAAATTACTGATCTTTTTGGAAGTTGCTATCATTGGGTTAAGAAATTCATACGTGAGTAAGATGGGTCCTAAGTCTAATACCTTTTAAATGGATTTCTTTATTTAAAAAAGGATAAACATAACAACCAAGCATACACAAGGAATTTGCATGTGAAGATCTATCAACTAACAAAGGAACACCCAGGACTGTCTGCAGCCACAAGAGTCTAGGAGCAAGACATCGGATAGTCCTTCTCTCCAGTCCTTCAAAAAGAATCAATGTGATAGCCTTGTCTCCAAAATTAGGACTTCCAGCATCCATAACTGTGAGAAAATTAAGTTCTGTTCTTTAAGGCCATGCATTTTGTGACCTTTTGTGTTAGGGTAACCCCAGGAGACTAAAACAGTTACTAACCCAGAGAAAAACCTACCTGTTAGTTTTCCTTCATAATTCTGATATACCTATGCACCAAAGTAATTCTCATTGGTTGTATTCTGCTGTATTCAGCCAAGCCCAGGCCAGGCTGGAGAAGAGAAGTCATAAAAGGAGACAATGAATTAATGATAAGATTACTGTTGTTGCTTTAAATTGTTGAGTTGATTTTAATTTATAGTGAACCTTTGGGGCAAGGTTGAACTTTCCATAAGTTTTACTAGAAAGTAATCTTTACAAAAGCCAGATTGTGTCACCATGGTTAGCAGTTTCAAGAACAGCTATTGCCATCAAATGTTTCTTTTGTGTATTTCACTACATTTTTTTATTTAGTTTTCTCTCTGGTTTAAGGCTCAACTCTATCACGTGTTCCATGTCTAATCTGAAGCAACTCATTGAAATACGTGAGCCCCCATGCTTCATCCATATTAGAAAAATATTATTATTTTATAACTAACAACGTTATAGTCAAGTGTAGTGCAAAGCAATGGTTTACAAACTTTTATCAAGCAATAGAAGCCCATCACTGAAACCTATCTCATCAGACTAAGGCTTTGACACCAGAAGAAATATTAATCTCTATATATTTTTATCAGATATGATTGACCAACATGCAGAAAGAGGACATTCTTTGGGGATATGGTCTGCACATCATGGGAGCCTCAAGAAGTGAATAAAATGGGATAAAATGGATATTGGAATTTTTTGCACAATCTTTTTGTTGCCCATATATAGAAGTTCTAGTGAAGCTCAGTATCTCACAGTTTGAAAGTTCATCCTTCATTTACCTTGTCATCCTATGACCTCCAGTTTTTAGGGGTGAATCAGGAGACCTGACTCCTAACCCGAAGATTCGGGGGTCATAAACCGCTGTTACATGAGTAAGGGGAAATGTCCACCACCACCACCCCTTGACACACAGATTTGGTACTTACTACTTTGATAGTGTTTATGCCAGTTCTTAGAAATAAATCTACATCTACTTTTACATTGGCAGTGAACTGCCAGTGGTATAGGCTGGATTCAGAGGATAACATGGAACAAGGGATATCCTTGTTGCTGTCAGATGGATCTTGGCTCAAAGCAGAGAATCCTAGCAAGAGTTTTGACTGTGTTTTATTACCTCTGCCAAGCGATCCAATTGTATGGATCACAACAAACTATGGATAACCTTGAGAAGATTGAGAATTCCAGAAGAAGTCATTGTGCTCATGCAGAACTTGTAAATGGAACAAGAGGAAGTTGGGTTAGCAGAACAAGGGAATACTGTATGGTTTAAAATCAGGTAACATTGGGGAAGAGGTGACCAAGAGGTTAAGACGAAGGACTGCTAAAATCAGGAAATGTATATGTCAGGGTTGCTTCCTGTCACCATATTATTCAATCTATATGCTCAGCAAATCATCAGAGAATCTGGCTTATATTAAGAAAAATATAGAATCAGGATTGGAGGAAGGCTTATGACCAACCTGTGGTACACAGATGACGCAGCTTTGTTTGCTCAAAAGAAGTAGGATTTGTAGCAGTTGCTTATGAAGAGTTACAGTCTTAAATATGGGTCACAACTCAATGTAAAGAAAACCCAAATCCTCACAAATGGACCAATAGGGAACATCATGATAAATGTAGAAAAGTTTCAAATTCTCAAGGATTTTGTCTTGCTTGGATCCACAATCAGTGCTCATGGATGCACCAGTCAAGATATCAAAAGATATATTTCATTAGGTAGATTTGCACAAGACCTCTTAAAGTGTTGTAAAGCAGGGATATTACTTGGAGGACTAAGTGCACCTGACATAAGCCACGGTATTTTCACTGGCTTCAAATCTATTTGAAAGCCGGATGTTGAATAAGGAAGACCAAATGATAATCAATGCACTTGAATTGTGCTGGAGAAGAATATTGAAAGTACATTGGATTGCTAAAATGATCAACAAATTAATTTTCAAAGAAGTACAGCCAGGGTCACCTTTAGAAGTAAGGCTAGCAATACTTCTTACAAAGTGGAGACATGTCAGGAGACACCAGTCTGGTAGTAAGACATCTTGCTTGGTATAGTGAAGGGGCAGCTGGAAAGAGGAGGGACTGAGACAGATTGACATCAGTGGACTCAGGCATAAGAACATTTGGGAGGATGGCCCAGGACTGTGCAGTATTTCATTCTGTTGTGCATACAGTTGCTACAGGTCAGAACTCACTCAATGGCACCTCACAACAATAGCAACAATAACAACATACATGCACTTTGTTATTTTTACTCTTCAAAAGAAGCCAGACACTTTTTCCAAAAATTCATTTATTTTACTGATTATAAAAGGGAATACCAGCTATGCTTATCCTCAGATATCATATACATATTTATGTGTGTGCGTGTATATATAGAGACTCAAAAAATGTGAATACCATTGTCCCTTTTATTAGTACTCACAATAGACAAAAGGTGAAAACAGCAACAGAAATACTCATCAACAGATGAATGGATTAACAAAATGTTTTATATACCTATGGTAGAATACTGTTCAGCTATAAAAATAGATGGAATGTCATGGTACATGCTACAGAATGAATAGACCTTGAAAAGATTATATTTTGAAATAGGTCGTAAAATGGTAAATATATTTTGATCCTGGAAACAGAAAAGGATTTATCATATGTTTATCATATGACACTGGAAAGAATATAGAAAGCAAAAATTATTAGTTATTATAGAAGGTGAGACAGAGAACGAAAGAAGGGAGTTTTCCTTTAGGTGGTACTGAGTTTATAGTAATGGTTGTGAGATAATTCAGAAAAATATATCAAGAATAGTTTCAAAACTTGAAGAATGTAATTGGTGTTATAGAACTGTTTCAATGATGTATGTCTTGTTATGTGTATTGGTACCAAAATAGAAATATTTTTAAACTTTTCCCAAGTGAATGTCTGTTGTACAAACCATATAAAAAACCATGGAAGTAAATACAATAGAAATCTAACTTCCCACCCTTCAATGACCTTGCACCTCTTCCAGCAAAATCACTGATGACCTTTGTTAACATCCTTCCAAAATGAATGCTGTACATCTCTCTCTCTGTGTACACATATTTGAAACACTCTTCATAAACACAGTACTTGCTCCTTTTTACAAACATGAAATTAATGTGATTTTCTTCTGCAACTGGTCTCATCACTTAATGATCACCTTAGAAGTCGTAGAAAGTTCATATAGATCTACCTCCTTTCAAGAAGCAGGTGAGCTTCTGGCTGCAAACATATATTATTTATCTAATTCTTGTTGATGGTACCTTAAGTGTTTTACTTTTTCTACTGAAACCTAAATCTTTTCATACATTCCTTGATTGAGGGCAGAGGCAGAGCAACTGAAGATCCTGGTTTCTGGTGGTGAAAAACGCCATCACTAACAATGTCATTAAAACAATAGAGAGATAGAGAAAGAGACACAAGGCTTCAGTCTTGGCCTTCTTTCCCATTTTTGTTGGAGGCTCTTCAAGATCCTTTTATTCCCATAAAAACTAGAGGCAATTTCTATTAGCACTCTGCTTAGAAAACTAGCGTGGTGTCTACTTGTAAAGTGTATGTTCACTGTAGAGAGTCCATCTCAGCCTTTCTGGAGCACTAAAGTCAAGCAACTGACTTGCTGAGCATAATTAGACTTCAAGTCTCAAACCCATCTATCAACCCATCTATGACAGAACTAGAATTCTCAATGACGTTGACTTTCTGACCCTTTTTGGCCTCCCACTCATCAATAGAAAATGATGCATAACCGCACTTGAAATTTCTTCAGGGTGAAAGAATAAAACAGTCATAAACTTCACCTTAATTAGTCTCTGATTACACTAACCATGCACATTCATTTTAGAGCTTCCTAGTTTATGGGTTTTTCACTCCATTTACTTTTCAAAGCCCATCCCATTGACTATGAAATTGAGCACAAGCCAAGACTTCTCACCGACTGACGTCAATACCAATTTGGAAGTAAAATATAAACTTCAGGCCAACATCGTGAATTGAATGGAGAAAGAAATCTCCTTTTGTCTTTCCCAAGAAAGGTTATTATCCTTTTAGAAAATACATATCTACAGAATACTTTTTTTTTATTTTGTGCTGCAGGATTGCAGCAAGGGTAGTTTCACTGACTAATCAACAGACATCTAAGTGTCATCGTAGGGACCGAAGAAGTTACAAAGGAACCCTAGTAGTATAGTGGGTTCTGCCTAGTCATATAAGATCACCAAGTCCATATTTACTCGATGGCAGTGAGTTTTGAGTTTGAGCAGAAATTTAAAAAGTGAGTAAAGCCAGGACCCTGTCCTCAGAGCACTTAAATTTTAGTAAGAGCATAAGTAAAGACTTGCATATAACTTTAACAAGAAGCTGAAGTTTAATCGTAAGTACAGCTTATGTACTTAAAGGTTAAAAATCAAGAAAGATGTGTATCAAGATTGTATCCTTTCATCATAATTAATGCTGAGCAATTAATTAGAGATGCTAGACTACATGAAGAATATCACAGCATAAAAGTTGGAAGAAGATTCTAATAATCTTCAATATGCCATTTACACAAGTTTGCCTATTGAAAATGGAGAGAACTACAGATGAAAATCAAAGACTACAACTTTCTATATGGATTACAACTCAACATAGAGTAAAGAAAAATCCACACAAATGAACCAATAAGCAAGCTTATGATAAATGAAGAAATGATTGAAGCTATCAAGGACTTCATTTTACTTGAATTAATAATCAGTGTCCTTGGGGCCAGCATTCAGGAAATCAAAAGACACACTGTACTGAAAAAATTTAACACAAAAAACTTCTTTAAAATGTTCCCCAAAAGTAAAGATATGACTTTGGTGACTAAGCTGCACCTTCAAACCATTCCATCTCTTCATATGCATGCAAGGAACTCTGGCCATGCAGCTACAGAAGCACAGGGCTTTCTCTCCTGGAGATGCTGGTGAGTTTTAACTGCTAACCTTCCTATCAGTATTCTAGTGTTGTACTACTGCTCTGCCAGGGATCCTTGCTTTATGAAGACAAAATTTAAAGTACAGAGGTTGGAAAGAGTAGATTATGCACAAATAAAAGTTACTCAGTTTGACTCAGGCTCAGTGGAAATGTGGGGGAGGGTTAATCTCTGGTGGGGGAAGAGGGAAGCAAGGAGGCAGGACAACAGGAAGACATAAGAAGATAATGTTAATTTAAATATTCGGAGGTATCACCTCTATTAGCTCACTTAATCTTTGCAAGTGTGTCTTTAAAATAGGGATCATGCTATTGATTCTTAGCCTTTGTGCTAAAATCAAGTGTAGTATCATTCTCACAATAAAGAAAAATAAACAGGGACACAAAGATGAGATTGCTAATTGTCCAAAGTGAGGCAGAGATGGGCCCCAAACTCACACTGATCAGTTATAAAATGTCTTTTCACTATGTCCTACTAAGGGGTCTGGAATTAAGGTAAATGAGGCACTTTGAGGTGAACATGTGGATTTCCTTGGATATTAAAATAAAGAATTCAATCAAAAGTTATTGTATCTCACAAGTGATAGAGAAATCTTCTGGAATTTCAGATCAAAATAGGGAGGAGTTTGTGTCAGATAGGACAATTATATGTTTACTGGTAGGACACTGGGGTGTGGGGGAGGGCAGCCTCCCAATGGGAGGAAGCACATGACAGTGCTTGTGCGGAACGCAAGGGGAGAATATACCGGGTAACAGGTTCCTGGTTGGACACTTTGACCAAGTTTCTATGTAGCCCTTGTTGACCCAATATGTGCACTGTAGACTACTGGGACCTTGGACTCTGTTCTTTTGAAGCACCTATCAGCCTTCATAGGCCACACCCGAATGATTTGATATGTGAAAACCACTGAGTGAACAGTCTCACCTCAAACTCACCTGTGCCCATTAGATTTACGGCTGAAAATCCCTGATGTGACAAGAAGCATATGACTACTAGCCTAATGGAATAGAACTAGCTGATAATTTCACTTTAGTGTGAAACTTTTGTCTTGAAAATACCAAAGAAATGGTGACCCAGAACTATCATATACTTGCTATTATAATGCCCACCTAGTTTCATTATATTAATCTGGTAGATGTGGTTCTGTTACTCTGAATGACTATTGTGAACACCTGGTTTGCAGAAAAGAGTATGGATGACAGTGGATGTAAAAATCAGGTTGCAGGATCCATGCATGGAATTAAGACTTCAATGAATCCCCACCTCAATCATAATTGAAGTATGTGAATAGTCCTATTGTCAGACAAAGAGAATTATGAAGTTGATTGTGGCAGGTGTAGTTAGATCAAAATGCCATATGTTATCACTTGATCTCCCTTCAGACCCGTTTTAAAGCTGTTGCAATTTTTTAAGTGAAGGAGAAATACACAAGGATTCAATACTGTCAGTCAAGCTTGATAGCCACCACTTGTCTGTCAATTTGCCATACTGTAATGGCTTGCATGTTGTTGTGATATGTGGACCATAATAAACTGTGGCTAACCTTGAGAAGATTCGAGATTCAAAAATATTTCATTGTGCTCATTCAGAATTTGTGTATGGATCAAGAGACAGTGTGCAAACAAAACAGGAATACATGTTTTCAAATCAGGGATGCATCGGGGTTGTATCCTCTCATCACATGTGTTCAATCTCAGAGAAGGGGGTTATATAAACAAGAGTGTGACATCAGGATTGAAGGAGCATATTTTAGCACTCTGGGATATGCAGAGGACACAACCTTGCTTTCCAAAAGTGAGAAGGATAAAGGGCGCTTGCTGATATAGATCAAGGATTGCCACCTACAATTTGGAATGCAATCCAGTATATGGAAGACCAGAATCCTCACAACTAGGCCAATAGTTAACTTCATGATCGATGGAGAAAATGTTGGGGTTATCAAAGATTGTATCTTGCTGAGATCCACAATCAATGCTCATGGAAGTAGCAGTCCAGAGATCAAGCAGCATATTATATTAGATAAATCTGCTGCACGAGACCTATTTAGGAAATGGAAAAGCAAGCAGGTTACTTTAAGACTAAGGTCTGCTTGACTCAACTCATGGTATTCTTCATTAGATTATATGCATGTGAAAGTTGGGCATTGGATAAGGAAGACAATAGAAAAATCAATGCATTCAGATTGTGGTGCTGCAGAAAAATATTGAAAGTACCATGGACTGTTAAAAGAACAACCTAATCTCTCTTGGAAGAAGTGAGGCCAGGGTGCTCCTTGTGGGTCACAATCCCTGTGGGTCACAATCCTTTCACAGATGTCACCAGATGCAAAACAGTAGCAAAATTATGGTTATGGTGTAACAGTGAAAATAATTTTATGGCTGGGGACTCCATGCAACCTAAGGAACTGTATTAAAGGGTCACAGCATTAGGAAGGTTTAGAACCACTGCCTGAGAGGCAAGGATGGCAAGACTGTCTTATGTAATTCAGACATATTGTCAGGAAAGACCAGTTCCTGGAGAAGACCATCATGTTTGGTAAAGTGGAGGGACAATGAAAAAGATGGATTAACACAGGGCCTGCTTCAATGGACTCAAGTATAAAAAACAACTGTGAGGCTGGCCCAGGACCATGTGCAATGTTTTCTCTGTTCTGCATGAGGTCACTATGGCTCAGAGGTGACTCGATGGCACATAAAAACCACGATCCCCTGCAGAATCCCCTCTAACCATGGACCAGCTTTCTGAAGAGCTTTGGTAACCTGCAGAATGCATAGGAAAAATCACCACAGATGCAGTTAGGTTAAAATTTAGAACTCTGTGTCATTTGATTTTCCTTAAGATCCATTTCACTTTGTGGTAGCTTTTACTATTTCTGGCTTTCTTGTTGATTGAAGTTTTCGTCTATTTTACTTTGTTATTCTTGGTAGGACTCTCTTGGTGGTGTTGTTTATGTGCTTTTAACTGTGTTTTCTGTATAGGAAATCCAGTATAGGTCAATGTGTGGATACCGTAGCTGGATCCGTTGCTTCTTGGTGGTATGGCATGGTTGGCCATTCAAAACCAATGGAGAAACACTAGGCTTTCTACTGTGGTGAACTGTTACCATCTTGGAAACCCACAGGAGAGCGCTAAGACCTATGGGAGTGAGCAAGCAGTGCTATGACAGGGGAGGAATCAGGGACCAAATACAAATGAGCGTAAGAATGAAGAAACTATTCTCAACCCTATTGTACTGATGATTTCATAACTCTTCTTGATGTGATTGAACTGTTGAATTGAATGACTTTTGAGTTACATGCCAATAAAACTGCTTGCGGAAAAGGTGTTGTAGCAAATTAGTTAAAATATCAAAAATGCCATACTATATAAATAAGTCATGACTGATGAAAACAAAAGTTACTATCGTTTCATAGGAAAGATGTGCTGAGTTGTCTTCTCCTTTTTGAATGCATCTTATTCTCTTTCCTATCCCTCTAGCAGGCAACACAATGTTGTGGTAATAAATCAATAAAACCGAACTGCTTGGGTTTATATCCTGGCTCCGTGAAGACTACCTTTGTGAATCTGAGCAAAAATTCAACTCTTGTCCTCAACTTCCTCCTGTGTAAAATGAAAATGATAATAAAGCCTACTTCATAGCACTGCTGTGCAATGTTTGACATAAAGCAATAGTGGTTGGTACTGCCCCATGGGGGGTGCTGGAATGTGAATTGTTCAGGGGGACTCCAGAAACAGATGGCACCACTTTATCCTGAGTCACAGGCTAAAATGAAAACGCTTTTAATTGTCAGGGGGGTGCTGAGTAAGTTTTATTTTCAGAGAAGATTGTATTAGGCCAAATAATTTTAGGAACCTATGGCATAGAGTACATTTGAGATAAATGTTAGCCCACCACTTATATACTAGTTTGTGCTAGTCAAGGCAACCTCTTTTTTTTTTTTTAGGCATCACTGCCCTGGTGGTGGAAGTAGGAGGCCCAGTCTTTTTCAGGAATTGACCCTCCATCCCAGTGGGCCGCAGTCCCAAGCACAACCACTACGCCACCGGGGCTCAGGCCCAAGGCAACCTCTTATCACCCTCTTTGTGCCTTTTATTTTTATCTCAGGTTCTCCTTTCCCCCTTTCTTTCCATCCTATGATCATTTACTTCAATAAAAGTACTTTCTCCTCTCTCTGATTTTCATTTCATCTGAGATCAAAATCAAGCCTATTTACAAAGAATGAAATGAGGAAAACATTCATGATAGTTTCAAAACAAGGAAAAGGAAGCCATAATCTTAGAAATGAAGTAGACAAAGAACCAGATTGGCATTGTTCTTGGTGGCATAAATTGCTAGTTGAATCTCAATCCTCATTCTCTCCTTTCTTGAGAAAGAGGTGCCCAAATTTTAGCTTTGCACATTCAACACAGAAAAGGCAATAGCCCCTCACCTCTCTTAAAGCTGGGTGAAGTAATGCATCTAGCTTCTAGGGAGAAAGATAAGAGAAAAATGTGCACGGAACTTCTGCAAAAATCTCCTATGGGAAAGAAGACATCTTTCCCCATTCTTTATTCTGCTGCTTGAAAAAATAGAAGTGATATCTCATGGCTAGCAGTCAACTTGGATTTTGGGGCCTTATAAACACTGGTTTATAGTTAATGGGAGTTTTCCCTTTTTTGTAAAACTATAGTCAGCTTGTTTAATTCACAGTATGAATGGTTTTATCAGATATTTTCCTGGAAGAAAGTTATGACAAGATGAAGGTTCATCAGCCTATTTATTTTCATCACTCTTCATGGTCCGCAATTACCCATTTTCCCATTAGAATATAAATTTCATCTTATTTAATTAAAACTCAATTAAAATTTAACATGGAACCACTTAGTAAATCTTCATAGGAACCCCATCGAGATACTATTATTATTTTCATTTTACAAATACTGAGATGATGGCATAGAGAGATTGACTACTATCAAATAGCTATTAAGTAATAGTGCCCTGATTCAATCCCAGGCAGTCTGAAAGTTTGTGTTCTCAACTGCTATTCTTTTTTTTTCTCAACTGCTATTCTATAGAGCTATTGTTCTACAGAGCTGATTTTTGAAACTTGAACTGTTACATTGTTCACCATTTTTATTCCCAATGCTAGCACAATGCCTGACAAATACAAAAACCTCAATAAACAAGTCCAAAAGGAATAAAGAAAAGGGTAAAGGAGAGACTGTGAGGAAAATGGGGAAATTGGATAGCACTGAATTTCACTTCCTGTACTTAAAAATCTGGGCTTCTGAAGTATAAAGTAATAAAGCATTCTAGAAACAATAAACGCTGCATTGCTGTGTATAGTTTTGTTAATTCCAACCTTATAAGACAGATTAGAATTTTCTAGTACAGTTTCCTAGGCTGGAATCTTTCTATGAACCAGGTCTTTCTCCCTGGGAGCCATACTAGTGAGTTCAAACCAACTACCTTTCAGTTAGCAGCCGAGTACTTAACTGTGCTTCCAACAGGGTTCAATACCAAATGATGTTTGGGACCTGCAGTCACTTGAGTATATCATCTAAAGACAAAGATCCAAGAGATTTTTTTCACTGTGGTTGTATTCACTTTAGCCAAAGAATAGGGACTGGACAAACAAGATGGATAAAAATGTCATGTAAACTTATCTTATTACAAACTGGAGTGTGCTAAGAAGCGCTGCAGGATTTGTGAGTAGGGTTGTCTCAACTGTCTTTGATCCCAAAGGATGAATTTTAGAAGGGGGGTGATCTTATAAGAGGCATTTCCATCTTGAACTGCAGAATGAATGTCAAACTGCCAACCTGTTCTCCAGCTGCTCCTGATCTCAGACATAACTTTTAGAAGTTGAAAGTTGTGATTGACTAGACTCATCCAGTGAACCAGAAGTGAACAAACATTCTCATCTCTCCTTACAAGAAGCTAGACATTCCTTGGTGAAGTAGGAAAAGCAAACGTGTTTTATTTTAGATTCAGGCTGTACTGAAATCTTCAAATAACATGACTGTCTTCCAAGACTACATTTGCAGCATTTATATGTACAATCCACATACTACTTAGAAGTGGGGATGGAAATATTGTGTCTTGGGTCCTCTGGACATGTTATCAAGATGCATCAGTCCCTGCAGAAGGCCACAGTCCTTGGTAAAGTGCAGGGCCAGTGCAAAAGATGAAGATTCTGGGTGAACTGTCTTTACAGAGGGGCAGCAATAATGGACTGAATTATAGCCATGATTGTGAGCATGATCCAAGGACAGGCCATATTTCCTTCTGTTGTATGTGGGGTCACCACTGGTGGGTGCTAACTTGATGACACCTAACAACAATACCCATGAGAACTTTCTGAGTGACCTGAGTGACTTTGACCCGAGTGACTGAATGAGTATTTTTCATAACATTGTTTCCTTCTCCTAAGCTTTGCCCGGATTTTTCACGAAGAAAATATCCTTATTTCATGTGCCCTGATTTTTTGGGGGCGTCATCACTGCCCTCTGGTGGGAGTGGGAAGCCTAGTCTTGCTCCTGGACAGCTGCTGCTGGATTTGAACCACCAAGTCAGTAGGCGACAGTCCCACACTCAACCACTACGCCACCGGGGCTCAGCCCGTGCCCTGATTTTTAAGTCACTTCAGTCACTCAGAATACAAAACTTTTTGAGATTAGCAGTTGTGGGTCTCCGTATTACTGCTATATATCCACTCCTGAAATAGCACTAATCACAATAATTTAAGGATGTATACAGAGACTCTCAAGCTTCACAGGGGAGGAAAAGTGAATGGTATTACTTCTATATGTGAATTAATATGTGCTCTAAATATATCCATCCATGCATTTACAGCAGCAGGGTTGAAGTTCTGAAAACTTCTTAGTTGTAACCAAACACCTTAAAAGAATGAGTTATTGGGCCAGGGTTGGTGAGGACAGACAGGACCATTGTTTGGGGTGGACAGTGAACCAAAGTCAATTGGCATAACAGAGTCCACAAAAGATTGATGTGCTACACTCTAATATGGTGAGTAGCAACTGGGATCTTAGAAGCTTGTGAACATCCATTTAAACTCACTTTCATTGAGTTGATTCCAATAATTATAGACCCTGGAGGGCAGGGTAGAATTGCCCCTCTGTGAGCTTTTGAGACCACGATTCTTTTTTTGGGGGGGAGGGGCATCACTGCCCTCTGGTGGGAGTGGGAGGCCCAGCCTTGCTCCTTGCTGGATTTGAACCACCAAACTAGTGGGCCGCAGTCCCATACTCAACCACTATGCCACCGGGGCTCAGTGCCAAGACCACGATTCTTTAGGGAATAGAAAACCCCATATTTCTCCAGGGGAGTAGCTGGTAGCTTCAAACTGCTGACATTGCAATGCAATGATTGATCTCTTCCAGTGTGGAGCAAAGAAGAAGGAAGTATAGAGAAAATGCAAGAAAACAATTAGTCCAAAGGAATAATAGACCATATGGGTTCCACCATTCATAACCCTGAGAGAAACCTAATGATTTAGATGGTGTCCAGCTCCCACTGTTGACCACTAGGAAAAGGATCCAAATAGGAGGACCTAAATAAAATGGGGGAAATGTGGAATAAAACTAAAATCATATAAAGGGTCAGGCTTAGAGACTAGTGGAGCCCCTGAGATACCATTGAAAACTGGGACTGAATTCACCCGTATGACTCTCAACTTTCTCCCAAACAATGGGTAAGCTTCTAAGGTGGAAAAAGTAAGCATGAAAGGAGTATAAGCCATATGAGATCAAAACAGTAGGGTTTGCTTTGGAGTAAAGCTCAGAATACAGAAAGGAATCGGGAGCAACTTGTCAAAGAAGTGGCAAGTATACTATTGCATGCTGAGATTGTGACCAATATCACGAAACAAAATGTGTATGAATTATTGGATGAGAATCCAAGTTGCTCTGCCACCTTCACCTAAATCACAATGAAAAGATTTTATTAAAAAGAACTTATGACCACTTTTGCAGTATTTAAATTGTGCTGTAGGGCAAAAAATGACAAGTGGGTGACTTTAACAAAAGATACCAGTACTTATTTTTTCTGCTTCCAGGAGCTAGGACTTCAAATTCAGAACATTTGGAAAAGTAGACTGTGTGTGTCTCTCCCAGCTCTGGGAAGATGCTTGTCTCTTTCCGCTTCTGTTTCCAGGTCGTCTTTTGACACACCTTGTCTGTTGGACTGCTTGTAGATGTGTTTTCACATGGCTTCAATCTTGCCCTCTCTGTGAATGCTGGTCTGTTCGTAAGACCCCACTCAATACGACTTAGATTTAGGCCCCACCATGCTGTAATGGGGCTACCTTAACATACCAAATAAAAAAGTCCTATTCCAATCAAGGTTAGAATATCAGCCTAACTTTTAGAGGGACACAGTTTAGTAGGTGACAAGGATTCAATAAAGAATGCTGATTTCACAAACCACATGGCAGGCTCTTTCTTGTTCTTTGACTCACACTTCAATAAGGCTCATAAACCTCTGTCATCTTCACACAAATTATTCTCACAATGTGCCATTTCTGTGGCCAAGCGGCAGTAGTACCAGAACTAATGAACAACTGAAACTCAGCACGACGTGTGGGGGAGGTGTTTGAGCCAGGCTACTTCAACCTACAGCTAGAGGAACTCCAAAGGAGCAGCAGCAAAACTTGCTATGTGAAATCTTGCAGCCCCCTGATCCCACAAAACACAGAGACCCGCTGGGGGTGTCCAGTAAGCTTTGGACTGTTAACCCAAAGGTAGATGATCCAAACCCACCAGGGGCACCATGGGATTAAAATGAGACCATCTCCACCCAGCAAGTTTGGCAGCCTCAGAAACCCTGCCTAAGGTCCCCATGAGTTAAATCAATCCAATGGCAGTGGGGTGGGTTCTGTCACACATAATGAGAACTTTACAATGTATTTCCGTGTTGACAAAGTGTGAACGTGCTTATTTTTAGCAAGAACAGTGTTGATAGATTCCACAACAGTGTAGACTTTAAATATCCCATTCTATTGTCTCCTGAAGTAAATTGGAATCTGTCAGACCTTGTGTCTTGACTCTGGATTTGCAAAATAGGCTCATTGCATTGCTACTTTGAGAGTTTGAATGATGCTAGAGAGAATAGACCTTGCACAGGCTCCCAAGAAAGATGAGTGCCGAGTTTAAAATACGGCACAAATTTGCCACTCTGGTGCTGGCTCAATATTAAATGACCAGGTTTGGTTTGGTTTTTCCCAAGAGCTGAAAATATGCAAACCATGCCTGCCTTCTCAATGAAGGTTTTCTACACAGCCACTCTGTGTGAAAGACCCCTGGTGGCACAATGTTGCAGTGCTCCGCTGCTAAGGGAAAAGGTGGCAGTTCTAAGCCACCAGCACCTCTGTGGGAGAAAGAGGCACCAGTCTGTTTCCCCGAAGATTTACAGCTTCAGAAAGCCTGTGAGACAGTTCTTTATGCATCAGAGACAGCTCGATGGGCATCGTTTTTTCTCCGTGTAAAGCGAACCTCCACAAAAAGAGTGGGCCCATCGTTCTCCTTAAGGTTCTATGACTAGATGCATTTCTTATTTGCCTTTCATTCTGCTACTGCAGAATGCTGGTACATTTTGTGATGGCCCATTTAATGTGACCATTTTATCGTGTAACTTGGAAAACTTCTGAAGCCTTTGCAGGCTGTGGCTGAAGGCTCGATAACCTTGTTTATTGCAAAAATGATCTCCTGATAAAAGATCTAAAATTCTATCGTTTTCTATGGCCTTGTCATAATATGTGGCCTATTAGTGTCTGGTTTTTGTTGGGACCAAGTTGTGGCTAAATGAATAAGCATTATGGAGTTTATATGTAGACACCATTTTAAAGAACTAAAATAATTGAAATAGAGTCTATTATCATTTCTTAAAATTAAAAGTACATGGGTAGACAATTCTCATGGTAAAGAATGATACCAATTTAAAAATGTATACATGTGTCCCCCACCCACAGTCCTTTGTTGAGTAGAAGCCACTGTTAACAATTTCTTTCCTTCTTTCTCTGTTAAATGTACATTTAGCTATGTGTGGAAAAAGAAGAGAAATAGAGGGGCACCTATTCAAAGAGGGAGACAAACCATTTGGAAATATGCCATGTTGATACAAAGCCGAACATAACAGCTTTTTCAAAAAAAAAAAACAGCTGTCTAACAAGCCAGCATGCATGTGAACAGATGAAATACAATTTCATGTCAGTGATTTTTTTCCACAGACCTGAAAAAAAGAGGCCAGTAAAATGTCAGCAATCTAGCGGGGTGCCTATGTAGCAAAAGAAAGAACAAATATGCTTGATCAATAATGCAAGCAGTGAGAGGGGTGAAAGGGGGAATACAATAGAACTAAGAAGAGTCAGGGGGACAAGGTAAAAGCCATAGTCTGAAAGGAAACTTGATGAACCTAAATAAGAAATGGAAATCAATTCTTAGAAGATAACCAATTTTGCTCCAAAATCTTAATCTGCTTTGGAATCTGAATGATCACGTAGAGATAAAAGGAAACCCCAACCCCAACCTGGCAATGGCTTCAGAACCATTGGTAGAGCCTCTTGTATAGTTTTCCACAA
This sequence comes from Nesogale talazaci, assembly GCA_004026705.1. Taxonomy (NCBI): domain Eukaryota; kingdom Metazoa; phylum Chordata; class Mammalia; order Afrosoricida; family Tenrecidae; genus Nesogale; species Nesogale talazaci. The sequence goes on from PVJH01006900.1 coordinate 72,005, forward strand.
GTTTTAATCCCATTTCTTTTCAGAATTCACCAAAGACAAGTTCCCTACCCAGGGGGTCTAGCCCAGATCTGTCTTCTTCATGCTGTGCCCAATGAATGTGGCCATACTGTGTTTTAGACCTGGGATTGTCAAGTCACACCTTCAGTTTTTTGGAAGGATCCACAATATAATTTAAAGAGGGGGCATGTTAGCAACTCCTACCTCACTTTAGAATATGTTCTCCCTTTCCAGTTACTCTTGCGGACTAACAGTGAAATATCCTCAAAAGTCTTGGTATACTATCAGAACTGTAGCAATCACTCCAAAGGGTGACCATTTTGAATGAATTACTCGGGTTCAAATCAACCAAAATATCCAGTGTGTGCATGCTGCACTTAGATGAAATGTCCTTTTATCCATGACATTGGAGCCTGGGGCTCTCCAAGTCCTTTGATTCCTGAGCTAGGATGCACACTGCAGGCCTCAAAGCAGTGGCCAGGAGGGTTATAAATGATGCTCCATAGTCTCCCACCCATGATACCACGAGAGCTCTTATACCTGCTGGTGCTCCCCTAACAGCTAATAACATATGCAAGAGCGTTTGAGCACCTCTTAGACATGGTGCTCCAAGATCCTATAAGCACTTACCATGCAAAACTATCCATTTTTCTTTTCACAGTTACATGAGTCAGTTTGAAATGATCAAATGCATTCTGATTAATGCGCCAACATCAATAACTACCATTTCAAGGAGAGAAAAACAGTGATGTGATTCCATTGATTATAAGCAGCTCTGCAAACCCCCTTACCAGCATCATGCAGTGCAACAAGCATAGACTTAAATGAAGAAAGAAGTGGAGGGTCAAAAGTCAATTCTTCTGCTGCCCTTGGGCTTGGCGGTTCAAATCCAGCAGCAGTTCTCAGTGAGCAAGGCTGGGTACCTCCCATAACCAACAGAAGGCAGTGATGCCAAAAAAATGTCAATTCTTACTTGTGCCGTCTAGTCAAGTCTCTTAACCCTTGGAGACGACATTTTCTCATCAACAAAATGCGGACCCACTGCTCATCTCTGTATTTATTGTAGTGTGGTAAATGGCATGGTGCTATGATCCTAGGAGTCATTATACTGATATTTTTTTTAAAAAAAAGCAGCATAGTCGTTCACGGTGGGAATGTTCCAGAAGAGCTTCCAGAGTAAGACAGATAAGGAAGGAATGTATGGTAATCTACTTCTGAAAATTGGCCAGTGAAAATTCTATGGAGCACAACAGAACATTGTCCTATCTAAAGTTGAAAGATGAATCTCCTATGATGGAGGCACTCAAGAGGCAAAGTGACCACCAAAACGAACTCAAACGTACCAATGAATATGAAGATAGTGTACAAATTGGCAATGTTTTGTTCTGTTTTCCATGAGATTGACATGAGTTATAGCCAATATGATGGCAGTTAACATTTAATGGAGACAATGAGAAGAATAACAACCTTATATACATACTAAGAAGTATAGCATTAACCCTGGAATCAAATGAAGATGACTGGTCAAAGAGAAGGCCTTCAGGGATGTTGTTTGAGGAAGGCAAGTGAGGAATGTAGACTTAAAGCTGAGGTTATAGAACAAGTACACTGAGTTTGTACAGATTGCATCTATAGTTAGAATATTTTGCTATTGGCGAGATTAAATCTCCCTAATGCTCAAGCAACCCCTTAACAGTCACTCAGGTAGAACTGATGTGTTTATGACTGTTCTCTTCAAAGAGCTACAGCAGCATAAAGGGCAGAGATTGAGTATCATCAAAGGCAAGGTCCCCTGAGGTACCTATACTTTTTTCCTGGCAGTTCCATCATTTGGGACAAGAAATCCAGAAGGATGCACTAAATTGATTATATTCCACTGCGATAAACACTGATGCACATTGAGAAACAAAGCCAGTCTCACTACAGTAAACAGAGAGAAAGTTATACAATCACATACAATGTACAAGCTCAGGTTCATAAATTCAAGCTATTTTTTTTCTGTAAATGATCAGCAAAATCAGTCATTTTATCTATCCCTCTGCATCAAGCCCTGGGGGTACAATTAAACCAATTGCTTACTTAGGTCTGTATCTGGGAAACTCGACCAGAATCTACATAGTGTCACTATACCAAAACCCCAGTCCAGAGATCGTGCAAAGTTCTTGCTTCCTTGGTTATTGTTGTCCACTGACAGAAGGTAGAAGGCAACCCTTGGCCAGCTTTGGCATTTAGAGATCGATTCCACTTTACTTTCCACTCTAATGACATCATGATCATCGTCTCATAGATTTGTATCATGGCTAAAGACATGGGGTTTGGAGTTCAACAAACCCAGTTTCAAGGACTAACTGTGCCATATGTCAGCTATGTAATCATCGGCACACATGTGCCTCAATTTCCTCATCAAATAAAGATCACTGCCTCTGAAAGTATTCCTTTCAAAAAATGTCTGATGTAAAATTATACTCAATAAATAATGACATCAAATATGTGTCTATATTCTAGGCAGTACTATGCCAAGTACTTTACATACAAAAATGTTACTTATAAACCTTCACCCAATCCACAATAACTTTTTTAAAACAAAACAAAAAGGAAGTGTTCAATGACATACTCTATAACAATAAACAAAAACCAATAACCAGTTGCCATCGTTATTGGTTAATCAGTCAAGTTATAGCTGCTCAACTGCAGTGTGGGATAGGAAGATCCACAATGTTACTCAGGTCTCATTACAGAGATCATCTCTTGAGTTCCAATCGTATACCAGCTACTGCACTGGGATGCTTTGCATATCCTATATTGAATGCTTACACAAATAATGTGAAATAGTCATTACTTGGGCTGTTTTCAAGTATTAATAATTGGGTTTCCCTAAGTCAAACAGCTCAGTTTCCTACTTTCTATAAATCCAATTTTCTCTGACCCCCAATCATGTAGTCTTTACCATTCTTTATGATGGCCATGCACTACCCAATATCACTCACCCCTCATAGAATGGATGGTCTTTATGTAACACGAAAAAGAAAAGACACATTTATTATTTCTGCCTCAGCATGTCTTCTGCATAAGAAATAACTAGATTCTGGAGTTTTTTTTAAGTTGACATCTGAAAAATGCCTTTAGCATTGCTTTGTTTTAACCGGGAGGGGCGTGCAGCTGTCAGACTACATTGGATTGTACTTTGTAATCTGAAAGATTCTTTCAGACTGGGAATCAAGGTACTTCCCATTGAGAGGCGTAGAAGACACCACTTTTCTCATGTCAGCCTTATAAATCATGACCTCATAAACCTGTCGCATGGTTTCACTGACAGAGCAGGGCAGAGTAGGGTTTACACAGCATAAGACAAATGGCTAGAGTGTGTGTCTCGGTGGGGGTTCTTTATATTTCTGACGATGTCAAGTCCCTTAAAATGCAAAAAGAAACTGGAAAAAATAAATCTCTTTGGATAACAAGAAACCAACTGACTAAAAAGAGTGCTGTCTTTTTAAAATTTTTTGAGCTTTAAAATACATGGAAACAAAATAAAATATCTTTATTCAACACAGAATGTAACTATGCCACTTACATCTTAATAAGTCTGGTGCAGCTAATGGCCTTTTTTTCATCCCCAGGGTCTGAAAACTCATTGCAGCTGTCATCCCTCACAGGCCTATGGAAATCTGAGATCTAATCTAGGACTTGCTGATGAATTGCCAAATGGTCAGTGCACAGAAGGAGCCCATGAGTGAAACTTGCCCATTCGTCAGCCTAAGGGAGCACCATGAATAATCAGGTGAGCCTAACGTGAAGTTCCAAGTGATAGTCTTTCCTGTGTTACATGAAAAGGCCCTTCTCCCGCCTGCTGTCAGCAGTAAACGGGACCTTGATTCATTCCAACAGGTTAAAGAGAGAATAGAAGGCAGATGCTTCAGCGCTATTGGCCATGCAGTGAGTGTACTGTTCTAGAAGCATGGAAACACATTTATGACAGGTATAGAACAAAAACTCTGAGAAAAGACTGTGGCCTCACCTATCTCACTCGAGTATATGATGTGAGGCTTTTCTTCTACGTCTCCGATCCGTTCTTGAACATGTGCTGAATTAATGAATAATAATTAGCTCATCCTACTTATCCTGGAGATGGGAACTTGTAAAGACAAATCTTTAGAAACTCATGGAGGCTCCTAAATTTAGGGGAACAGAGCAGTTACAGATTACCCAGGCAGATGCTGTGTAAAAGTACTTGTCTTTGGAGATTCAAAATGGATGCAATTTTTGTTTTGTTAACTTATTCATGAGTTGGGCAAGTGACAACCCATTTGGGTTGTAGTCTGAAATCAATAAACATGTAAATGTAAATAATACCTGTATATCTATTTCATATTGCTGTTACTCATTCTCATTTATTCATTAAACAACTAATAATTGATTGTTACCTATATCCCTGATAGCATATTATCAGGGATAATAGCCCTGATAGCATGTATCTGGGCTACAAACAGAAAGGAACAGGACAAACCCTGGGTTCTTTCTATGGACAGTCATTTAAAAACACCTATAGAATTGTGTTTGCAGCTGCTGCCCCTTCATCTTCACTCCCCAACCCCCCACAGGGCCACTCTCTGTAGCTTGCCTGGCTGAAGCAGGAGGAGAAGGTGGCTAAGTGAGGACGCACATACAAGGCAGACTGCCAGCAAATCAAAGCTTGGTAAAGCACCCAGGGGGCAGCTGGCTGCAAAAGTTGCTCACAAGAGAGGGCAGTTCCTGAATTAGACTTCTAATTTACACACTTATCTTCCAGCGTCTGATGCAAGAAATTGCTCATGACTTCAAAACCGATCTGCTCTCCAAGAGCGCAGCTATGGGTGCTTTGCAAGAGGCAAGGGAGGACTACCTGGTTGGCATTTCTGAACACACCAACTGGTGGACTATCCAGGCCAAACATGTAGCAATTACGCCAAAAGACACGCCACTAGCATGCCGCAGCATATGTGGAGAACATTATGAAGAATCAACTATGAGGAGAAATGATTCATTCTTTTTTAAAAATTCTTTTCTTCCTGTTATTGGTAGTTCTGAATGTTAGTTTTTGTTTATTTCCCATGGAGTAAAAAGGAACTTACATATATGATTGCGAATGGAAAAATAGGGGAGAGAAATCAGGAATGAGCAGTTTTTCCATTTTAATTTGCGTTTGAATTTATAATATGATGCTGGGACATAAGTCCTTAATGCAAGTCAAAATGTTTCCTTTCAGCAATTCAACTTTATAATAATCATAAATAAACATGCTAAGTTTTTCTGGACAAGGCCAATATTTGGATTAAAAAACACGTAAATTTCTTATTGACAGCAGCTCTCTCAACAGGTGTTTATCACATTTTTATCATACAGTAAATTCCATCCATTCACTGTACTTTTCTAACTAGACTGTCCTACATGCAAATACATGTTTCTAATGCTGTCTGTCTTGTGTGCTGTTCCCATATGCTTGTCATTAAAATATATTAAAGGTCCATAAATAAAAGATCATATTGGTGGCACTGATCTCCTTTCAGAATATACTATTGTGATGGTGGTCAGGTGCCATCCAATTGGTTTCCACTCAAAATAATCCTATGGAAAACAGAGCAAACTGCCCCATCCTGGGCCATCTTTGCATTCCCGTCTTACTTTGTGTCTATTGCTGCTGCATATTTGCCAACAGCATAATTCAGATGTGTTGCTTCTTATTTAGTCTTTCTTTCTCACTTTCCCACTTCCCCATGCATATGAGACCATTGAATACATTAGGGCTTGGGCCATGTGTACCTTAGTTCTCCAGGTGATAGCTTGTTTTTTTACTTTTAATTACTTTTCCCAACAGTTTTTTAGATCATTTTATTGGGGGCATTTACAGCTCTTATCACAATCCACACATATATCCATTTTTGAAAACACACCTGTACATATGTTGTCATCATCTTTTTCAAATCATTCTCATTCTTTTTTAAAAAATCCTTTTACTGGGGGCTCATACAACTCTTATCACAATCCAAAAAGTCCACTGTGTGTGTCAAGCTCATCTGTACACCCTCTGCCCTGATCATTCTCATAACATGTGCTTTCTATATAAGCCCTTGGCATCGGCTCATTTTTCCCCCTCTCCCCACATCTCTCCCTCTCTCCTAAACCTTAATAATATACAAATTAGTAATTTTGTCATATCTTATACTGTCTGATGTCTCCCTTCACCCACTTCCCCATTGTCCATAACCCAGGGAGGAGGTTATATGCAGATCTCTATAATAGGTTTCCCCTTTCTACCCCACATTCCCTCCACCCTTCCAGTATTGCCACTCTCATTACAGGTTCTGAAGGAATCATCTGTCCTGGAATCCCTATGTTTTCAGCTTCTATCTGTGCCAATGTATATCCTCTGGTCTAGCCGGATTTGTAAGGTAGAATCAGGATCATAATAGTGGGAAGAAGGAAGCATTGAAGAACTAGAGGAAAGTTGCATGTTTCATCATTGCTACCCTATCTAGTTAGTCTCCTTTCTGCAAACCCTCTGTAAGGAGAAGTCCGTTACCTACAGGTGGACTTTGGGTACTCCCCCTCATTTACATTAGTAAAAATTTTAGTTCCTTGATGCCTGATACCTGATACCTTCAACACCTCATAGTCACACAGACTGATGTGCTTCTTCCATGTGGATTCTGTTGCTTCTGAGCTAGAGGCCCACTTGTTTACTTTCAAGCCCCCAGACACTATATCTTTTGAGGTCTGGGGACCATCAGCTCTCTTCACCACATTTACTTATGCACACATTTGTCTTCAGTGATCCCAAGGGGAAAGTAGGCACACAATTATATGATTTCATGTTCTTTGATGCTTGATTACTGATCCCTTTGACTCCTCGTTGTCACAGAGGCTGCTGTGCTTCTTCCATGTGGATTTTGTTGCTTCTGAGATAGATGGAAACTTGTTTACTATTCAGCCTTTAAGACCCCAGATGCGATATATTTTCATAGCCAGGTACCATCAGCTTTCTTCACCACCCTTGCGTATGCACACTTTTGTCTTCAGCAATCCAACAGTTTTATTGGCATATAATTCACACACACAACTCAATGGGTCATTCACTTTAAGAAGAATTGTACAATCGTCACCATGATCAGTTTTAAAACATTTTCTTTATTCTTGCATGTATCATTATAAGGTCCCCCATTCCTCCCAACCTCCCCTGCCATAGCCTCAAGGAATGATTAATCCAGTGACTGCTCTATAGGTTCACCTATCCTGCATTTCATACATGAAAAGGCACTAAAAAAACAGACAAAAGCTAACAAGGATAATAAAAATAAAACAGATAAATAACCTCAATGGGAAAGCAGAAAATATCAAAAACAACTACCAATGTAAATGGATGGACCACATGGGAACGAACCCTCTCTCATGAGAGGGTGTTAATGGCAACCTGACTTCATATGAAAGAGGCCTGAACAACAGATTTGTCCAATGTTTTCATGTCATTTTTGCAACCCCTGCTTTCATGAGAACAGATCGCGGACCCAAGTAAAATGAAATCCTTGACAATGGAACGCTTTTCTTTGTTTATCATGATATTGCTTATTGACCAAGTTATGAGGCTTTTCATTTTCTTTGCTTTGAGAAGTAATCTGTACTGAAGGCTGCATGCAATCTTCAATCTTCATTAAGGGTTTTCTCTTCACTTTAAGCAAGCAAAGTTGTGTCATCCACATATCACAGGTTGTTCATGAGCCTTTCTCCAATCCTGATTCCACTTTATTCTTCATAGATTTCCACCTCAGATTATTTTGTCAGTGTGCCTATTTAATATGCATGGTGATAAACAACAAACCTACTGCATACCAATCCTGATTTTAAAGTTTTATATATATATATATATAAAATCAAAAAGTTATATATATATATAATCAAAAATACACACAAGTTTTTTTGTATTATAGACATAACCATCAGAAGAACTGAAAACAAAAGTAGTCCTAATATGAACACAAACTAGTGTTCTAACACAAACAGATAACTTGAGTTATCTCCCTGGGTCTCAGTTTGCCTTCTATAAAAATAGAATTTTCAAATGGTCCAGTTTACTTCCTAAAGTTCTTGAGGAATAAGGAGGTTGAAACTCTGAGGAAGTGGTTATAGTTCTCAGGAAAAAACAAAGTTAGTTTCTGGCAATTTTTTTTCCTATTTCATTTATATAACATGGCCCTATAATAGCCCACCTCCATCCCCCAAATTATACTGAGTTATTTCCCTTGATGTCACCCAATACTATGGTCTAGGCTTTCTGGCCTGTAGGTAAGAACAGTGTGATCTTTAGAATAAAAGTACAATGACCTCCCTCTGCCTCTATCTCTCCTATATAATAGAGATATTCTGCCCTGGACTGGGTTCTCCTGGCTTTGAGATTTCTTATTCTAAAACAACTCATTCTAAAATGGACAGAAAAGCAACCAACAAACTAAATCAACCAACCATGGCTTTCCTTCCTTTGTCAAAGAGGTACTGAGTAGGGCGTCAATCAATGCAGAAGGACAAGTATTCTTTACTCGAAAGAGTTCTAATATCAGGTTGGCATCCAGCCATGATGAAGTGCAGGAACAGCTCAGGAATCTGTCGGGGCAGCAAGAAACCATTGAGAAACGTTATAGATACGCCTCTGTCTAGTCTCCTCGTGTCTCTAAGAAAACCAATTACCTATTATTGCAATGCTTGGGAACATAGATATGTTTGGGTGGCAGACTGACCCAAAGGCACACAAATATAAACACTCAGGTATGCACCCTCCCTGTTTTGGTGGGGAGTGGGGGGAGCTAGTCCTCTGGGAAACTTTTTGCATTAACAGATTGTGTAGTCTCATGAAGCAGAAAATCAGAGTGACATCTTTTTAAGAGAAATGCATACTTGCTCCCATTTTCCTGTCTGAATTATCCCAAGCTTTGATACGGTTCTCTTCAAGATCATTACTCACATTACTGGGTGGGCTGCCGAGTGATATGCCTACGCACGACATTCTTCTGAGTGTTGAAAAATGACAGGAGTTCGCTAGAGTACTGGGTGTGCTGAAATTAACTGAAACTTGCAAAGTTCCATTGACACCATATAAGGTAAGCAATTTATCCTGCAACTGGAGCTGCGGGAGGAGGCAGATGGATGGGACACCAAGTGATTTATCATCGAAAATGTTCAAATCAGCAGACAAGGTCGAAGGCCCCCACGTGATTATGCAAACAATGATCCAGACAGCCATTCGCAACTGTGTGTAATATAAATGATTAGTGCAAAATTAAAAGCATCACTTTGCTTTGTTTAAGACTCTCACAATCTTCCAATTTCTTTATTTTGGTTGGCATGTGAAGCTTAGTTGTCATGTGCCATTTACAACTAAGATCAAACGAGACTCATTTTGTAGGAGATGGAAGAAATATTTGCCCGGACATGGAGGAGCAAATACTTACAAAAATAAACTGAAGCAAAACTCAATTAAAAGCTTTGGGGCCTTATAGTACTTACCAGAGAAGTGCCTGAGATCTTAATTAGCTTTCCTCCTTATCTCTGGTAAAACAGGCCCACAAAGATGTCTGTGTCAGTTCCACAAAGGCAGTTAGAAACTATGTGCTTGCCCACATGGAAAATGGCTAAGCTTATGCCCATCCTCTCTGAGACTTATTGCCAGCAATGTGTGCACGCTTGTATATTTTGACTAATAATTGTGGGAAAGAATGGGGAATGTTAGGAAAATTGGCTCTATTAAATTAGAAAGGAATATTTTTCAATGTTTATGCAGAGGTCTACTATTATAATAAACATGATTTGTCAAGTGAACTTCAAATCATTCTGATGGGGATTATTCTTTAAACTAGGATGATATTCTCTCTGATTTTTAGTGTGATCGTGCTCCATTGCATTATTCAAAACACAATCCACAAGTTAATTGACATGTTGCTGTTGTTTTTAATATTTGATGCTTGCAAAGGATCTGCCTTTCAAATGGGTTCTACATTAAAGGTGGCTGCAGACATCCCATGTGTGTGTCTTACTCCCTGTTAGTTTCACTCCAACCCGTGGATATTTGGAACATTCACTCTTTGGCAAACTCAAGGAATGTTGGCATAGCTCCTACTAAGACTTCGTCACCAATCTTGCCATGTTGAAGGCGATTCACTCAAATAAAAATGCCATCCTTGGCGTCACACAAGAGTGATTTCCCTTCTGCATTACAGAGTTCTAGTTAGACATTTCCAAATAGATTACGTTGCTTCATAGGCAAAGAGGCTTCTTGTGGGTAGACTGTTTAGGTTGCTGATGGTCAAGCGACTTTTCCTTTCCTTTTTTTAATTTAAGAAGATTCCCTGTTGTTTTTTCTTTTTTTTTTCTAATTTCAAGACTCTTTAGAATTGAGAATCAAGAAAACAGAAGTTTGCAAAGTTCCCTCCTTGTGTCCTCGGTGCTCTTATATAGCTAGCTCTCACTGATACAGCTCTTCCCTTGCTCAACAGTACTTCGGAAAGTGTTTGAGATGGTGAAGTCCACGTGATTCACTATGATGTGGTTCTAGCCCCAAGCATGTCCAGAGATAATTTGAGCAATGATCAATGCCTCAATATACACTGTTGTGGAATGTAATACAAGAAGCAACATTTGTATGTGCCTCCCACAAAATTCAGAGTTGTAGTTTCTCTAGCAGATCTATAAAAACAAAACACTACATTCATTGCTATGAAGCTTATTCTGACTCACGGAAAGCTCATGTGTGTCAGTATAAAACTGGTTTTTAAAAATTCATGTTATTGGGGGCACATACAACTCTTATCACAATCCATACAAGAATCCATTGTATGCAAAGCACATTTGTATATTTGCTGCCCTCATCATTCTCAAAACATTTTCATTTTACGTAAGTCCTTGGTATTTGATCCTCATTCATAAAGCTGTTTTTAGTGACTGCTTTTTCCAGAATTAGACCCTCAGGCCTTTCTTCGGAAGCATTTCTGGGTGAATCTGAACAACCAATCTTTTGACTGTTTAGGCTTAGCCTAACTATTGAGTAGACCTATTGCAAACATTTCAGCCCCAAATTGCACTTAGTGTCCATCCTTCATGTGCAGGATCTTTCTCTTTTTCCCTGACCTTCTTTTCAGCAAGAATAGGGCCCTATTCCAGGGACAGGTCCCTCCTGATAACAAGTCTAAGTATGTGAGACAAAGTCTCACCCTCTTCTAACATTCACATCTCCAAGACAAAATTGTTCATTTCTTCTGGCAGTCCATGGCATACTCAGTATTCTTTGCTACTACCATAATTCAAAATAATTGGCATTATTTGGTCTGAGAACAATAATAATAATGATAATAGCAGCTTCCATTTATCAAGTGATTACAGTGGTTCAGAGACCGTGCTGCATGCTTTATGAACTTTATTCCATTCACTCCCCCACAAAACTCCTGTGATTGCCTTCATTTTATAAGTGGGGAAGATAAATGTCAAGAATTTTTTTTACTTGCCTGGTACCATCACAGTTAGTGAGTTAAAGAGAGAGACTTGGGCATAGCATTTTCTGCTTTCCAAATTCCCGTCTTCTTAAACCATTTGGTACAATGAAATTTGTACCTCTGGAAGTAGGATCCAGGCAGCAGTAATCTTTAAAAGTCCCTCAGGTGTTTTCATATACTCCCCATTCAGCCAGCACCCACTGATAGATATCTTGAAATATTATTATCTAAGATAGTTGTCATAGTTTGGGTACTTATATAGGTTGGTAAGTGGCCATGTTTGGACTTAGACAAGTTATTTATCAGAATCTAACTTTCCTCATGAAGGAAGAGAACTGGATAAGCTCTAAAAATCTAATCAATCTTTGTCATCCCAGGATGTAAAGTCCAAATATACATTGAATTAAAAACCTAAAACTGGAAGACTTTACTGGTGCTATAACTGTCCAACTGAAATGTCCATTAGTAAATTCCTTACACCTTTTCTACTTTCAACATATTTTGATTTTCCTGGTCAGGCACTCTGCCACACTCAATGGTTTCCTGGGAGTAATCAAAATTTTTAGTGGTTACAGTCTATTTATATTTCTAAATTTTTACTATTCAGGCATAACTCACTTCTCTTAGCCTCAATGCCTTCCGTCCTTTTATTCATCCAACAAATATTCATTGAGTAGTTAATAAGACTATACCACTGTACTAATACAGTAAACAATGCAAAACCAGGATTCTAAAACTTATACACCAGTGGAGGGAGAGAGGAGAGAGAGAGAGAGAGAGAGAGAGAGAGAGAGAGAGAGAGAAGAGGAGAGAACAAATACCTACTCTCTCCCATTGTGTCCAGTGCCATAGAGGAAAAGAAGAAGACAAAAGAAGTCAGAGTGGAGGGGGCTGTTTTGGATAAGATATTCAGGGCACACCTCTCAGAGAAGTTGATATTTGAGCAAAGGCCGAATGAAAGGAAATATCTAGTTTGGGTTGACTAGAGACACAAATCTAGAGACACTTATATGTACAAAAAAGAGTTTTATATAAAAGAGCAATTGCACATTAAGAAAACATTCTAGTCAGTCCAGATCAAATTCATAAGTCAGATATTACCCCTTAAAAGTTGATTCTAGTCCATAAGATCCCATTTAGATGCACACAGCCATGCAATGATGCTGAATGTAGGAAGATCATAGGCAAGGAGGTGGAAAGTTCTATGGATCCAGTGGTGGTGGTAGTATCTCAGCCCTGCTGTGGTTCTCTATGTGGCTCCTCAAGCTCCAGGACTCTGGCTACCAGCACCATAGCTCCATGTAATTTGTAAATGGGAATGTGTAGCCGAGAGATAGAGTGTGTCCCACCCCTAGGAAAGAAGACCGGTGTTCCCAGAATCCTCAGAAGAAAGCCAGGCCCACACAGAGACCTCATTGGTTGTGACCTGGTTGATGGGCTAGACCCCAAACCCCACAAGTTTAGCAGATTATGTAAATGCCACATGGTAGAAGAGTATTTCAGGGAGATAGAAAAGAACATTTTCATTAAGGCCACCCTCCGTAATACCAAGGTATCCCTTGGACGTGAAGGGTTGAGCCAGAACTAGTGCCATAGCTATGCAATTTAGAGACAAGAGGATGTCATCTGTACCTGACTTCATCTTCAGAGCTAGTGTCTCTGAGGATTTTGCTATCATGTTCTCATCGAAAAAACCTATGAAAGGGGTTTGCTTAGCAACAAAAAGAGTACTAATTAAAGCAGACTATATGGGACAACAAAAGAGCATGGGTGACCACTAACCCCAAGGTTGGTGGGAAGCCTACCACCTCTTTCATGAAAGCAGAAGATTTTCATTTTCTCCTGCACGAGTAAGTGAACAGCTCTACAAACCTGTGGGGGTAGTTCTATTGTTCTCTAGGCAGTTGTTATGTATCAGAAGTGACTGACATATAATGCAGTAGTGAAACATCAAGGACTAAAGTGAGAGTGGGATCTGTCTTGAGCTCAACTTCAACCAAGAAAATTGACCTGGACCAAATTACATAGGCTCACTGTACGTAAGTTTCTTTGTTAGCTAAACAAGGAGAATAATGAGCTAGCAAATAAGAGCTCTTAACACGAGCTCTCGTGTAAACTAATTTCTCAATCACATAATCAGTATAACATTAGAGTAGAAAAGAAACAAGTCCTGGAGACAAAGGGCCTGGTATCAAACTCCAGCACCACCGTTTACTAAACTTTACCTCCTGTGGGCCCTGCCTTCTTCATCTCTGTCCTTCTAAGTCATATCTGGCCTGACGGGATGTTGCATGAAGGAAGCAGTTTGAAAAGTGTCAAACTGTATCCCCACCCCAATTAGATAAAAGAATGTGAAAATAAAGTCCAATGTGACCTGAGAAGCTATGGTGGAAATGGGATCACAAAATTCCCATTCCAGTCTAGTTTTCACAGAATCGAAAAGCAGGCAACTCAGATCTACTTTAGCAAAACCCTAAACTGCTCTGGTCATTCAAATCAGATGGAATTCTTTGTTATTGCTGATTTTCTTATCAAATTATTGATGCACAGAAACTCTTAATCAAAAGGATTGTGGGAGTATATCTAGAATACTTTATATTTGTGAAAATAAGGAAAGTGGGGGCCAGAGACAGTGACTAGCTCAAGATCACACAGTGAGCTAGTAATAGATACCAAAGTAGACTCCAGGCATCTTGACATTGTGTTCAGGAATCTGTTTAAAAAATCATTGTATGGGCTGAGCCCCGGTGGCGTAGTGGTTGTGCGCGGGACTGCGGCCCACTGGGATGGAAGTTCAATTCCAGCAGTGGGGCTGGGCCTCCTGCTCCCACCACCGGAGAGCAGTGATGCCCCCCCCCAAAAAAAATCATTGTATTAGAACATAATCCAGACATCATAGATTTTAATAGTTCATCTGTGTTTAGAAGTGTTGTACAATTGCTACCACAATCAACTTCAAAATATTATCTTCCTTCATGTACTCCTTGCTACCAGCTCCCCATTATACTCACCTCTTCTATCATATCCTCCAGAAATACTTAAGAATCTGGTTATTTTCTCTACAGATTGCTTATTCTTGGATTTTCTATACAAAATCATGTAGAAAAAAGCATAGCAGAGAATCAGGAATGCTACAAAATATTATAGAGATAAATTCCAGTTTGAAAGAAAAGAGAAAATATTATAAACCAGAGCAAACTCAGATCAGGGAGATCTCCTAATAAGGTTGTAATCATTCTAGTCATATTTTTTCATTTGAATCTGTTCTAATCATTTCTACAATTTCTCTCTCCAATAACCTGGCTATTCCCATCTCCTGATTATAGTCAGAGGGAAATCATCAGAAGCGTGTTCTATTTGCAGATCTTGCAAATGTCTTTTGGACTCCACGGTTTTTTTGTTTTTTGTTTTTGTTTTTTTTTAATTAAAATCATTTTATTGGGGGTTTGTACATCATTTTTCCAATACATAAATAAACATACTGTGACAAGAACCCTCGCACGTCTGCTGCCGTCTTCATTCTCCAAACAGCCGCCCTTTCCCCCAGCCCCTGGTGTCGGTTCCTCCAACCCCTCCTCTGTTCCCCTGCTCTCTCACTCCCATCCACCCTCCATACTTTATAAATAATTATTATTCTGTCATATGTTACGCTGCCCGACACCTCCCTCAGCCCACTCCCCCATGCCCGTCCTCCAGATAGGTCATATGTAGATCCTTGCAGCTGGTTCTGTCTCTATCCCATCTTCTCTCCACCCATCCAGTAGTTCCATTCTAACCACCGGCCCAAGGGGGCTCATCCATCCTGATTTCCCCATATCCCCAGCCCCCCTCTCCACTGTGTATCTTCTCCAGTCCATCCGGATGTGCAAGGTAGAGTTGGGATCGTGATGGTTGGGGGGTAGGGAGACCTCAGGAACTAGAGGAAACTTGTATGCATCATCACTGCCTGGCTGCACTCTGACTAGTCTGTCTCCTTCCTGTTTCTCCCCTCTAAGGGGGTGGCCAATTACCCACCAGTGGGCCTTAGGTCCCCACCTTGCCCCTCCCCTCACTCATAATGAAGCGATTCCTGTTCTTTGATGCTCGATATCTGCTCCCTTTGGGCCCTCTTGATCACACTTGATGGTGTGCTTCTTCCATGTGGACTTTGCTGTCTCCATGCTGAATGGCAACTCAGTTATCTTCAAGTCTTTGAGACTCTAGACATTCAGTCATTTGGTAGCTGGGCACCATCTTTTTGTTTGCCTCTGTACCATTTGTCTTCAGCGATATCGGGTGTTAATTGGTCCATTGATTTTTATTTTTGTTCTTTGATGCCTGCTGCCTGATAGTTTCAGTACCTCATGATCGCACAGGCAAGTGAGCTTCTTTTATGGTGGGTTTTGTTGCTCCTGAGCTAGATGGCTGCTTGTTTATACTCAAGCCTTTAAGGCCCCAGATGCTGTATCTTTTGATAGCTAGGCACCATCAACTTTCTTCACCACTCTTGCTCATGCTCCCACATGTCCTCAGTGGGCCCTTGGGGGGGTGTGAAGACATTGATATGTGTTCCCCCACCCCATTTGATGTCTATTGCCTAGACCTTTCACCACCGTGTGACCACGCTGGCTGTTGTGCTTCTACTGGGTGGGTGTGGTCTCTTCTCAAGTGGATGGTTTATTGTTTATCTTTAGGCTTTTAAGACTCCAGGTAATATATACTTTGATGCCTGAGCACCATCTTCTTTCTTCATCATATTTGCTTATGCACCCATTTTACTTCAGTGATCATGTTGGGCCAGTGAGCCTCGAGGAATACCAGATTCATAGAACAAAGTGTTCTTGCATTGAGGGAGCACCAGGGTGAGGGCCCAAGTGGACTCCACTGTTATCCACAGCCTTTTGCAAACCAGAGTTTCATAATTTAATCTCTGTTGTCATTCCCTCTCTTGGATTTGGATTATATTCTTTTCAATTCTTGGATAAAGCAAACTGTTGTGCTTCTTCCATGTAGACTTACGACAGTAATCACTCTGTTACAGAGGAGTCACTACGTGGACTCTGAAACCTCATAGTAGGTTGAATCCTATGAACAGCTAACATATTTGCCTATTAACTAAAATGTATCTCAGAAGAAAGGTCTGACTTTCTCCTTCTGAAAAAAACTCAGTCATGAAAAACACCAGGGAACACAGGTCTACATACACATGGGATTACCAGTAGTCAGAAGCAGCAAAATAGTACCTAGTTTTATTGTTGTTAGTGGTGTTTCTTAAGCATCTCTTTCTAAGCCTGAGTTCCACCGATTATTGCCTTCTGAAAGAATTGTTCTCTATAAAATGCCCTCCCTAACTATTTTTCTTCAATAAGATACTCCAAATTCCTTCCTGGATGTAGCCAGGAGCATGTATGAAGGTGGCCTTTTGCAAACCACTCATATTATTTCAGGTTAGTAGTTGAAACCATGTTGAGGGTTGGAGTGCATTCAAGTATGCATCCATTTCTCTGGAGCCATTTAAACAGACAACAATATAATTCCTCTTATCCTCACAATGTCAGATTTGAATAAAACAAAAAGGAAGAGGCAGGTGGCTTTGTAAACTCCAAAGACCATTAAAACCCTCAAATGGGGTAAATTACCAGAAAGAAATCCTAACTTGCCCAGAAACAATAAAGCATATTATTTGCCCAAAGGCTGGCCAAATGGACAGATTCCTATGGAGAATATTTCTGCCAGGACAATTAGGAAGCACTGTATAGACAAGACTTGTCATCTCACTTGACACTTTCTTCTAAAGCCCTGGAAGCACTTAAGTCACAGATATGGTCTTGCCTAATGGCATCATGCTGGGAGCAAATAATGAACTAAGTCATCCCCAAATGGTCTCTAAGGAGCTTGCAGTACAATCAACTGAACAGAGATTGCACTCCAAAGTTGAGATTCAACCTTAGGAAGCCCTGGTGACATCATCTGAAAAGCATGATAAAGGTGAAGAAGTCAGTGCAAAGTGAGAATGCTCGACAGCAAAACACTAATAGAAACTCTCACAGAAATGATATTTCCCTTTCTTATGGGTGCAGAAAAGCATCAGGCGTTCAAGAGACTGACCCTCTCCAATCATCTAACGAAATTAAATTTTAAAACTGTTTTCTCCTGAGGCAATACCTCTGTCAGTAGCATATAAAGGGGGGAAAAACAGTTCCTAACACATACGGTGTGTTTCCTTTCCCAGTGGGCAGAAAGTCGTCTTGTCTGCCCAAACAATAGCCTCCTTCTCTGAGGCCAAAATATGTTATTTGGGGAATGTTGAGGCTGGATTTTAAAATAATGCTGATGAATCACCATGATAATGCCTACCGTCTATTGAGCTAAGTATTTCCTATCAATTCATGGAAGCACAACAACGACAGCAGCATCCTGAGAGGGACAGACTATTATAGTTTACTACTTACAAATCATGCACCTGCAGCTCACGGAGGTAAGCAACCTGCTTGAGATGACTGGCCTACTGACTAGAGAGTAGGAAGTATGTTCCAGCCAATGTAACAACAGAGTTTTTCTGTGTTGTTGTTGTTGTTGTTGTTGATTGTCATTAAGATGGCTCTAACCCATCATGACCCACAATGCATCACAGACAAAAGCAGCGCACAGTGCCATACTCACAAGTGGTCCCATGTCTGGCTGTTGTAGCCGATGTGTCAATTCAGCTCATGAAAGGCCTTCCTCTTCTTCGCTGCCCCTCTGCGTCACTAAGCATGATGTCCTTTTTCAGGGACTGATGCCTCCTGACAGAATTCTCCAAGTAAGGCGACATTTTGCTATCCTGGCCTCCAAGGGGTCCTCGGACTACAGCATCAGGGTTGGAGGAAGGCTCACTAACAACTTGCACTACACACACGACACCCCCCTTGTTTGCTGAAAGTGAGGAGAACATAAAGCGCTTACTGATGAAGATCAAGGATTGTAGCCATTATGGATTGCGACTCAATGTAATTGAGACTCAAGCCAGATTTGTTTATCCTTGTGGCAGTCCATGATACTGTCATATTCTTTCCCAGCACCACAAATGAAATGCATTGATTATTCTGTTGTCTTCCTGATTCAATATCCAATTTTTCACATGCATACGAGGCTATGGCAAAGATCGTGACTTGTGTCAGGTGCACCTTTGTCCTCAAAGTAACACACTCGCTTTGCAGTGCTCTTTTTTAAAAAAAAATCTAACTGTCACACTGCCAAGGAGTCAGTGTGAGTTTCCAAGACTGTACTCTTTTTTAAAATTATTTTATTGGGGTCCCATACAACTGTTATCACAATCCATACAGGCATCCATTGTATGCCAAGCACATTTGTACATTTGTTGCCATCATCATTCTCAAAACATTCTCTTTCTACTTAAGCCCTTGGTATTACCTCCTAATTTTTTATGTAATGAAACACATCTTCTGATCTCTTGACTTCTGATTGCATGAACATTGATTGTGATTCCAAGCAAGGCAAAAACCTTGACAACGTCAACCTTTCCCCCATTTACCATGATGCTGCCAAATGATCTAGTTGTGAGGATTTTAGTCATTACATTGAGTCTCCATCCGTACTTAAGGCTATAATCCTTGATCCTCATCAGCAAGTGCTTTATATTTTCCTCACTTTCAGCAAGCAAGGCAATGTCATCTGCATAGTGCAACTTGTTAATAACTCTTCCTCCCATCCTGATACTACATTCATCTTCATAAAAGCCAGTTTCATTGATTATTTTTGTCAGCATGCAAACTGGATTATTACCGTGAGAGGATACAAGCCTGACGCACACCTTTCCTGATTTTAAGCCATGCTGTATTCCCCTAGTCTGTTCACTGACCTGCTTCTTGATCTGCAATCCAGTGGTGTGGAATTCCCACTCTTCCCAAGGTTATCTATAGTGTATTGTCATTCACACTGTCAAATGCCTTTGCACAGTCAATAAAATACAAGTGAACTTCTTTCTTGTATTCTCTCCGTTGAGCCAAAGTTCACCTGATATCAGCAATAATATCCCTTATTCCACAGCCTCTTCTGAATCCAGCCTGAACCACTGACAGTTCTTTGTCAATGTACTACTGCAGCCATTGTTGCATGATCTTCAGCAAAATTTCACTTGCTTACTATATCAATGATACTGTGCCATAATTTCAACTTTCTGTGGGATCACCTTTCTTTGGAATAGATGTATATGTGGATATCTACAGTCCGATGGCCAAGTAGCTGTCTTTCAAAATTTGTGGCCTAGATGAGTGAGTGCTTCCAGGGCCTACCTATAGAAGCAAAAAAAGCAAGATGAAAACTCAAGGAAGGATATATAATAAAATAAATAGAACTAAGAAGATTCCACATGATGATTTCAAAAAAGCTCTCCCATGATGGTCCTTGCATATACAACTCACTGTCAATGACTTAATTCTGAGTCATAGCTACCCTATATAGAGTTCTGGAGACTGTAAATCATTACAAAAGTGACATTACAAAAGTGACTCTCCCAAGGAGTGGTTGATGGGTTTGAACTACAGGCCTTCTAGTTAGTAGTGCAATGCTTACCTGCTAGCACCACCAGGGGCCATTAACATATACTGCATCTCTGTTTTTAGCTTATTGTTTTATGGGCATGCACATATGCAGAGAGGGGAGAGGGAGAGAGAGAAAGAGAGAATGCATGTGAGTGAATGATGGTAGTTGCACAACATTTTGAAAGTACAAGAAGCTTCAAAATGTTTGTGGAACTGTTTCCATATACTTCTTAGACCCCTTCATCAGTAATGACACTAAAGGATTGGTATAGATTTGATTATGTCTCCACAGATTATACATCTTAAATCTCAACCCCTATAATTGTGGTCATAATCCACTTTAGGAATAGGTTTTCTATTCTAGGTTAAGAGACCCTATCAGTGTAGAGTATAAGTTAAGCCTATTAATTTTAAGATATAAAAAGATCAGATTAGGACAAAGTAGAAAGCAGAGATTGGGGAAGATAGATGATGCCACCTTACATCATCACATGCAGGTAACATAGGATGCAAGGAACAACCTTGCTTGTAAGAGTAAAGCAGACTAGAAGCACTTCATGATAAATATCAATGACTACAGTTTTCAGTATGGATTATACCTCAGCATAAAGAAAATAAAAAGCGCCCCCCCCCATGTGTGCCAATAAACAGCAAAACAGCACACTGGTAAAAGATGAACATTGTCAAGGGATTTGTTTTCCTATCATCCACAATCTATTCTCTTGGATGTAGAGTCAAGATATCTAAGTATGTATCGCATTGAGCAAATACATTATAACGAATGTCTACATATTAAAAAGTAAAGGTGCCCTTCAGGAATAAAGTGTACTTAAACCAAACCATGGCATTTTCAATTGTCTCATAGAACTTCCCCTGGTAGAAAATGAATAAGGAATACTGAAGAAGAATAAATGTGTTTGGATTGTGTTGGTGGCAAAGAATATCAAATACAACATGGACTGCTAAAAGAATGAATGAATGCCTTTACTAGGTGCCATAAAGTTTGTTCCGATTCACACGATCTCAATGACAACAGAGTGAAACCCAACTAAGTCCCGCACCATCCTCACAATGGTTCTTATGCCTGAGACCATTGCTGCAGCCACTGTGTAATTTCTTCTCAGCAAGAACGTCCCTTTTTTTCACTGCCTCACTGCTTTAGCAAGCATGATGTTCTTCTCCAGGGACTGGTCTCTCCCGATAATGTCTCACCATCCTGGATATCCTCCTTCCATGACAAATGTTGGAATTATTCTTTCAATAGTCTTCACCAACACCATAATTCAAGTGTGCCAATTCTTCTGGGATTCAGTGGGAAGTCTTAAAAGACCATATTGGGATTTAAACTTTCTCAAGTACTTTTCTAGCACTATCTATGGCTACTTGTTCTTCTACTGTCTTCCATGGAACATTAGGACTCAGGCCATTTCTGCTTTGGAGGTTCTACAAAAAGAGGTTTGCCTCCATAGGGTTCATGTCTAAAGTTTAATTCCAAGCAAAACTTTGATCAATTGCATGTGTGCCATTCGAAGCCCCCTAGAGATAACAATGAGGCACGGCAATTCTATCAAATGCCAGAACTAAAGATCTTTTTTTCCTGCCAACTCACTACTGAAAAGGATTACAGAGGATCACTGCTACTCATTTAATGATATTAACATGGGCCACACGAGTGTTAAGTGAAAAACCTGAAGGAAAGTCTCAATAGGATTGGTTTTGGGAGCCTATAACATATAGCTTGGCAAAAGGATATTTAGATTGCAATAATTAAAAATTTTACACCAAAAATAAAGCAAACAATAATATTTCCAGTGGGGTTAGAAAAAGGGAATCATAGAACATTACATTTTACTTTAATAGATAATGATAACATTTTCTATTCTCACCTGGCTAACTTGCAAAATGCCAATTTTTACCCCCCCCCAAAAAAATGTCCCTCTTCTGTAGTTTCTTGGAAATGACACCAATTACATCTTGGAGACCCCTGGGAGGCAGCGGATTATTGGTCTAAAAACGTCAGCATCCAGACTGAGCCCCGGTGGCATAGTGGTTGAGTGCGGGACTGTGGTCCACCGGCTTGACGGTTCAAATCCAACAGCAGCTCTCCAGGAGCAAGGCTGGGCCTCCCATTCCCACCAGAGGGCAGTGATGCCCCCCCCAACAAAAAGTTTGAATCGTCCTCAATAAGAGAATGCTCAAATGGTCAATCAAAAACAACATTCTCCCAGCTAGAATATCAATTGAACAAAATGCCTAATACATATCTAATAATGCCAAACCTCCTCCTCTGGAAAATTGATGAGCTTGCCGTGAACATAGGTCCATTGATGGTCCATGTGTTAATGTTCCCAAGCATGTTTCCCTTGCTTTGTACAAAGGAAGCAGTCATATCTCCCTTACCACATCAAAGGATGAATAAAAGAGCTGTGATCTGAAACCCCTTTGAACCGTTAAAAGTGCCATATAAGTAAAAGGTGTGATGATTATGATTATTATTATTATTGTGCACTGAACAGAAGCGAATCCTACTTTCCTGAATCCCTGTCCCTTCAAATAAAGCCACCGGTTAGTTGCATTGCTCTACAATTTCCTCATCTTTAAAATGCGGACACTTTATATATAAATAATCCTCAAATAAAACATGACTTATAATTTACACAGCTTCCTACTTTGACAGGCAACAATATTGCTTTGAAAGGGAAAAAAATGGTCTTTGTGGACACCGTGACTGACAAAGGGGACATCTTAGATTATCCTCTTATTCCTCTTCCAGCATCCGACGGAATAGCTCCCTAGTCACATAGGTCATAGTTCTGGGACTGGCTCTGGCTTTCATGCAAATGTTTCTCACAAGAAAATTAACTCCAAATCCCACCTCACTCCCTCAAATCACTGCCACTCAAAGTGACCCAATTGGAGAGAGCGGTGCTTTTCTTATCTTTATGGAAAGGGGAAGTCTCATCTTACTCTCCCAGTGCAACAGGAGAGTTTGCAAATGTCACCAGGATCCTCCGAATCGCTTCCAGTCCTGATACTTCTAAGGGAATGATCTCTTCTTTGACATTCTGCGATTTTAGTCTAGACCCATTTCCCTGGCACTGGTGCTAGAAGTAACACCATCACATCTCAAAACTTTAAAGGAGTCCCTGGAAATGGGTCCCCTTACTTTTGGGAATGAGAAAAATGAGACTCAAAAAACCCCGGTGGCGTAAGTGGTTGAGTGCGGAACTTCGGCCTGCAGGCTTGGTGGTTCAAATCCAGCAGCGACTGGGTAGCGCCCACGACCACCAGAGGCAGTGATGCCCACAAAAAAAAAAGAAAAAAAGAAAGAAAACCAAAAAAACCTAAGGCCATGTGCTCCCTTTGGCAGCATATATCCTAAAATTGGAATGATACAGAGAAGATTCTCATAACCCCAGTGCCAGGATGACACACATATTCATGAAGCATTCCATATTTTTTCAACATGGGAGATTTGATCCTGCTGCCTACTAATAGAACATGATCAAGAACTAATGCTGCTGGGAGGGAGGGATTCAAGTAGTACTGAAGGTACTAATGAAGGACAAGGATCGAGGAATTGAATGAGTACCCACTGTAATGTCTCAATGAAAGAATGTTGTGCTGAAGATGTCCACTGGTTTGTGCTAAGAAATTCAGATCAGATGACTGGACATCTGTGTTTTTGCCCTTTCTAAAGAAATAGGCAAGGATTCTTATTGGATCACTTCACTGAAATGGTTACAAATACTGACCTCTCCAAAATTCCTTAGCATGGAGAAGTGCTAAGTTCCAGTTTGTGGAAGCATTTCTATCACTACGCCTTCAATTTTGGGTGCCTTATTTTTTGTTATTTCCTGAAGTGCCAAGGGGACTTCTTTCAGTACCATTGTTGGTTCTTGATCATATGCTACCTCTTGAAAAGTTGAATGCTAGCCAATTCTTTTTTGGTAGAGTGACCCAGTATACGCCTTACATCTTCCCTTGATGCTTCCTGCATCATTCCGTATTTTGCACATAAAATCTGTACATTTTGCTACTACAGGCCTGAATTCTTCCTTTAGTTCTTGCAACTTCATAAATGGTGAGTGTTTCCTCCCTGTATGGTTTTCTAACCACAGATCTTTGCTCATTTAGCACTCATAAAAAAACTGTAAATAGGATATTCTTATAGTCCTTCAGGTAACTGAGCTACAGAGAAGTTAACTTGTCTGAAACTAAATAAAACATCTAGTTAACCCAACCCTTACTGGTCAAGATTCTAAAGCCTTAACTTCTTCAATCAAACAATAGTTTAGTTTAATTAGTGAAGACTGACTGCATTGGGCAGTGTGCTTTTCTAAGTACTGGATTTGTGGGATGAATTTGATAATAGCAATGCCATAGATTAGAAATAAGTTTAGGGCGATAAGTAGTTCAGAAAAGGAGGGTGAGAATGGTGGAAAAACTTGAAGAATGTAAACAACATCAGATTTACATGTAAACATTGTTGAATGGTTGTATAGTCTGCTACATGTGTTCTCAATAACAGACAAAAATTTAAAAATAGAAATTGCTTTACAAAGATTAAGGTCAATAAAACTATGTCTCCTGATCACACTCATAAATTCAGCATTATCCCTCAGTCTGGTCTAGTAGTCAAAGACAGCAAAATTGGCTGATTTGTAAGAGCAAAGAATAAAACATGACTCAAACTAATGTTCTATAGCTAAAACTGAGGTTAGCTCTAATGCGGCTATCCACTTCATTCTGTCCAGGGTGTGTCTTTATATTCACATCATTTTTGACAATTTTGCAAAGTTTAAGACTATCAGAAATGTTGCCAAAAATGTTCATAGAGTTCACATAGACCCTTCACCAAGCTTCTTCTCATGTTCACACCTTACAAAACCTAAGTTAAATGATCAAAGCCAAGAATGTACAATATACCTAATTAAACATTGACCTTACTTGGATTTCATCAGGTTTTATTTAGGCATCGCTACTCTTTGTCTGTTTTGCAATCCCATCAGAACAGCCTTGGTGGCTTAGTAGATTGTGATTTCCAAACCATCAACCTCTGAGACAGAGAAGCATGAGACTCTCTACTTCCAATAAAGGGCAGTTCTACTCTGCCCTAGTGACCAGACATCCTGCTTTTTAACAATTTAACAATGACCCGTGGTATTTTTAAATTAAAATAAATATATTACAATATTATGTTTGCATTCTATTAAAATTTTGTTGCTCCATGTGTTAGTCCATGTAGACTATAGGAACAAATTCAAGAACACGCATATGGATATAAGGAATGGGTTTATATTCAAGAGGAACAGGACATTGAGAAAACAGCCCAGTCCAGCTCAAAGTCACAAGTCTGATATTAACCCATATGCCTGAAAACAGGCCATAAAGTCTCCTTCTGACTCACGAAGTTACAGGTCAGTGGGTACAGAGTCCTTGCACTGACAGGAGT